>AYEL01089165.1:0-147202 GCA_000484575.1 Olivierus martensii | reverse complement strand
AATCATTAATCAGAATCCTATGCCTAAGTTTCAGTTTGGCTTAGACCACAACACTTTCCATAAAATAGACTAAATATGGCTCCAAAAGGCAAAAATTTATCACTTAGAGTTGAGACTCATAAATTAACTAAAAACACTATAGGGGCCTTTTCATAAATTTAGATAATTGATATTATTCATAATTTACTATCATTAGCCTTAAATAGTTAGAAATGATATATATATCACTAGCTCTAGGTAAATAGGGACTTAAGGAGTTGGGAGTCATTTGTTTTTTTCCGACTCCGACTCCGGGCAGTTTTAAAATCCAACTCCGACTCCACCCAAAAACCTCCGACTCTGCAATGCTGTATATGAGATATAATAAAATAATGTGGCCCTCAGGCCAGAGGTTGCCCACCCCTAATTTAGTGGATAGTTTAACTAAATGTATTATTAATTCCTTCATTGAGAGTACAAATCAGATGATCACTCAAAAACAAGTTTGTCATTGGTGGAATTTGGAACTACAAAAAAGACAGTGGAAGTTAAGAGGAAACAAACAGATCTGGATCTCTGTGAAACTAAAAGGCAAGATTTCAAAAGAGCTCAAATAGAATTTAAAATTATGATCAACAAGGCTAGAACTGAGTCTTGGAGAAAATTTTGCTTGGGAAACAATAATGCAAAGCCCTGGAAAGGACCATATAAAATTCTGTTTAACAAGAAAAACAAAGTAGCAGTTCCAGATACGGTAACTAAAACAGATGGATCTTTTATTGAAACAGTTTGCGAATCCATCAAGTACATCCTAGAATAACTTTTTCCGACTGATAACGAAGAAGAGGTCAACGAACAACATAGATTGGAGAGAGATAAAGCTAAAATGATACCTAACACTATGAATGATAAACTATTTAATTTCCCAGAGATGAAGAAAGTCATTGACTCTCTTAGCATTGATACTTCACCAGGTGCTGATAACATCACTGGTCGTATGATAAACAACGCTTTTACAGTTATACCAGTTTTCTTTGTAATCCTTTTTAATGAATGTATCAAACAAACTTATTTCCCCAATGAGTAGAAAAGAGCAGAAATCAAGCTCATCAAGAATAATAAAATTCACAAGTACACTCCTAAATTCTATCGACCTATTTCGCTTATCTCAAATATGGGCAAAATCTTAGATGGACTTATCATTAACAAAATAAATTGGATCATCAGTGAAGTATCTCCTCTCAACCTGAACCAATTTGCTTAAGAAAAAAGCATTATAGATGCTCTCCTCAAAATCAAGATTTTTATTAAGTGAGCTTGTAGTAGGCATGCTTTGCTGATTTCAATAGATTTCAGCAGTGCCTTTCATTTGGCCTGGCACCCAGCCATTTTAAATATCCTTCAATCTATTCGCTTCTAAAGACTACTTTGATGATAATTTAACTCAACTCAGTACTCCTAACTTGGTTATTACCAAAAGGCTTAATCGGGGATGTCTGCAAGGTTCCCGCTCGGGACCTGGTTTATGGTGTATCTTATTAGACAATTTACTTAATATTAATCTTCCTGATAATACAGAGATACAAGCTTATGCTGACGATATTCTTGTTTTAATTTCTCACAAAAGCAGAGATCAACTCTAAAGATATGCAAACACTGTCATAAAAGAAATTGACTACTGGTTGAAAAGAGTTAAACAGAAAATTAATTATGACAAATTCCAGGCATTCTGAGGAAAGAGAAAATTTTGCAGAGAAGATTTGGGATTTGCATTGGACATAATAGAATTAAGAATGTGGATTATTTGAAATACCTAGGTATCATATTGAACATACTGACTACCTCTTTCAAAAAGCTTCTGTACTCACAAAAACATTAACTGCTATTGCTGCAAATCAATGGGGTTTGAACTTGACAATCACTAAAATCATTTACAAAGGAGCAATTGAGCCAACCATCACTTATGTTTCTCCAGTTTGGGAAGATGCATTGAATAGAAGTAGAAATAGGTAAAAAAACTTATCAGTATCCAAAGAAGAATTGCGCTTAGAATTTGTAAAGCTTATAGAACTGTATCCTGAGAGGCCATCATCATCCTGTCTGGTATTACACCCATAGACATCAGAATCTCTGAGATCAGCTTACTATGGAAAATAACTCACACTATGGAAAAGAATTACTCTGAAATGACTAAGAACAAGCATTATGAAATCTTAACACAATTAAATGATCTTTTCAACAAACTTAAAAACAATGATATCGATATTCAATCTAATAAAAACTTCCTGTGCCATTGGCCAACACCACCACTCCAACTATTGGTGATTATAAGGATAGGATAACTTTGCGAATCACAGTGTGTTCACAGACGGCTCGAAAATGAAACAGCATGTTGGCTCGGCCTTTGTTGTTTATAACAGAAATAAAAGAATTACATACTAGGTCTATTATCACCTACACTCTGAATGCAACATAGTTCAAGCAGAACTTTTTGCAATCATGAAAAGTCTGGAATTTATTGATAAACAAAAGGAGGATAACACTACTTTTCAGATTGTTACTGACAGCATGGTGGCTCTGGCCCTTATTAAAACTCCAAGACCTAGTCAACCATTAAGTATCTCTTTCTGCCATATTCCATCATACAGCAAAAATGTGGGCAATGACAGGTGAGACACACTAAAGCAAACGCCATACAGAAAATTACTAATAAAATATCATATAATTACTTATCTTTTAGTTTGGTATGCTGGGCCATTAGAGAAAATACTATACACACTGGCAAAAACAATGGAACAACAGCCAAAATGGTAGACTTACCTATAAATTCCTACCTAATATATATGAAAGGCTGACAAAGCTCTTCATTATCCCAAATTACCATCATATGCAGATTCTTACAAGTTATGGAAACTTTTGTGAATATCTTAATAGGTTCAAGATCATTAACTCACCATTCTGCAAGTGCGATAATATATCTGTTCAAACTGTTGAACATTTTTTATTTGACTGCAAAAAATTTGAAAATGATAGAGATTTCTTGATCCGAAATGTTCTTAGGAATGGGAAAAACTGGCCTTGCAACCTATCCTTTTTCATGGAGAATATTGATAACTTTGAGAAATTAAAAAATTTTATAAACTTCACTGGTACCACTGCTACAAATTGGAATAGACACACTACACAAAATAATTAAACTATGCTACCACCCTTCAGTATTTCGGCTAGATGTAGTTCTGTTTTATCTTTGTGTTTTGGGCTTCTGCCTTACCTGCAAGTTATTAGTAATTCAAGCCCTACTTTTTTGTTGTTGGTAATCATCTGCAAGTCAGGTCTGTTCACTCTACTTGTAAATATTGTACATATTTATGTTTTTTATGTTTTTTTCCATTTATTTTCCCTCTTTTCTGCTGGTGCCTACCCACTTCTTCAGGTAGGAATCTTTTTTTCTTTACTCCTCTTTCCTCACAACTTATCACTTCCTTTCTGTTTCACTGGGCTAAACTTAACATAGAGTCCTCAATAATAATAATGTGGCTATTGTTTCATTTTTTACAGTATCAGTCTGATTATACTATGTACTTCATAGTAATGAAACAAAGAATAAACAAAGTTCTGTTTTAAGATAAAAAAAACAAATTGAAAGTGAACAATGTGCAAACCAAACACCAAATCAAGGTATGGGGTGCCCTATATCACACAAATCAAAAAATTTCATTTTTAGAAGTCATAAACCAAAGTACAGTGATACCTCGGTTCACGAACACAATCCGTTCCTTGACCCTGTTCGTGATCCGAATCAATTTTTCCCATTGCAATTAATGTAAATCCAAATAATACGTTTTTTTCCTAGAAAAAATTTTTAACATGTTATGGCTTTATGTGTGGAAATAATACAGAAAGGAAATAAATATAACAGTAATATTAGAAGAAAGCATGTTTAACACCACCTTCACTAACACTTTTAACTTTTTTGGGAGCCATAATAAGGGATAAATTTAATTAAATAAAGAAAAGGTTTTGCCTCCAGAAATGAGTGGCGGTTGGCGATTAGTAAGGTGGCGGTTTATAGAGGGAATTTCATGTTTTAACATAAAGGAGGAGATTTGTTATTGGCTTTCATCAGGCAAATAACGAGGGTGGCGGTTTATAGAGGGGCGGCTTAAAGAGGTTTGACTGTATTTAATTTCTATTGCAGTACTATTTAATATGTTGCATATCTTGAAATAATCAAGATATGCAACATATTAAATAATTTGAATTGCGAAATCAAAACAATTCTGTCTAAAGATGCAATTGTATAAAATTAATTTATAAAAAGAATATGAAAGGCAAAAAATAAATTAATAATATTTTATATAACATATTTTTTCTGATAAGAAAAGGCTAAATAATTAAAAATTTTTTTCAGTATGATTTAAACTTAAATGCTTCTGTTGAATGATTATAGCATTTTAAATAATGTTATTATAGTTTGTCCAATTTAGTTGTGTGGGTTCAGACTGAGCATGCAGTTATTTAGACTGGTCTATTGTGTAAAAAAGGAACGTTTGTTGTTAAGTTGATGGGTTAGCATCAGCTTAGAAAAAGAAAATTTATTTCTTACATTATATTAAAATTTATATAAAGCATTTTTCAAAAAGTAACAATTATTCAACCTATCTAAAAAAACTCAGCTAACTAGAATTCCCAGTTTTCCCACCCGTTCTGCATGTACACCCCTTTGTTGTAAATGAGCTTGTTCCAATTTGTGACGTTTTCCCTCATAATTAAGTTGGACAGACTATATCATTCAACAGAAAAATAAGGGCACACAATTAAAATTTGCTTCATAATAAGTAGAGTTAAAAAATCAGAAATCTGTTTATCTTCTCTCATTAAAAGAGATAGATAAATAGTAAATAATGGAATTGAATTATGCACTGTACAAAATCTTACCTGAACAATTTCTTTTTTCTATTCTTATAGCTAGACAATTTTATTTCTTGGAGTTGTGGAGCTTGTTACAGATCTATTTGTCATGATTACTGTCATACTTAATAAAAAGTTTCAAATCACTCCAGAAAATGGAAAAAGAGGATATTATTATTCAGTTTTTTTAGCATCTCGATTACTGTCATACTTAATAAAAAGTTTCAAATCACTCCAGAAAATGGAAAAAGAGGATAATAATATTCAGTTTTTTTAGCATCATCTTGTTACAGAATAATTTTTCTCAGTAGATGATGATTTTAAAAATCATCATTTATTGAACAATAGTAATTGAAAATGTTTTTGTAAGAATCAAATTTAAAAAGACATTTAAAGATTTTAGCTCACTCCTATTTTCCAAAAAGCTGACTTATGCCAACAACTTGAAATTACATATGTTTGTTTCACATTGCAAAGAAGCAATGTAACACATCATGACATTCTTCAGTGTTGGATGTTGTTGTTAGTCATATTTTAAAAATCATTATTATATCGAATTTTGTAGTTGTATTTTATTCAGTATCAATTGTGTTAACAATAATAATAATAATAATAATTTTAATAATAACTCAATATTTACATCTAATAGATTAAAATATAGTAATTACTATTTTGTTATAGATCGGAAGAGCGTCGTGTCGAATATGTACTAAATTCTAATAAACTGGGTTTTAATACTAATATAATTTTTTAATATATTATTCTTAAATTAAATATTAACTTTGCTTTATTTGTCTTTACTTGAAAAATATTACAAAGTTTATTATGAATAAATATGTCAATAATAAAACATTATATCCATCAATAAAATTAAAAAAAATTTTTATGTAAAATTTGAAAAATCAAAATTTAATGTTTCTTTCCTTCTTTCTGTTTTTACAACAATAAACAATTCAATAAAAAAAAAGCTCTAAAACTACATAATTAAATTTTTTTATTAAACTGGTATTTTCAATTCTTCTTTAGATTCATGATGGCTGTGAAGGGGGATTAAACATATGAGTTTCAGTAAAGAAGCAAATTGCATTCAAATAACATTTCAACGCAATTTGCTTCAAATAACAAATTGCGTTCAAATAACATTTTCAATGAAATTAATTAGTTCTAAAATATCTTCAGATTCGTTCCTATCCCATCTCTATTTTTAAAATGAACCACCAGTTAATTTTACCAACAATAGACTGTCATCATCAAATATTACTGCTCTTCTTTTAATAATAATTTAAAACTTAATTCATGTAAAGCTAAAGAAGAAATATTTTTCTGAAAAGCATTTTTTGTATAGACCTATTACTGCAGAATAAATAATTGTTAAGAAACTAATCTTCATAATAGCTTTCTTCTATTCTCTATTTCCATTATTGCAAATATACATGATACCTTACAGTAATGGTTTTAACCTTTTTGGAATCGTGGAACACTTTGAATTTTTTATATCATTTTTTATTGTTTTTTTTATCATTTTTTGTTCCACTTCCTTGCAGTGTATACATGTCAATGGCAACAAACAGATTAAGAACTGTATGCATATTTTTATTCTTAGTTTGAAAACTGAGTCATTTTATATAAATGTTATTAATTTTGGTGATACAAAAAAACATTTATAATTAAAAATTCAAAATGAAATGAATGATTTTAAATTAAAAATTCAATCTTGATTTTATTAATCCAGCTTTTGCAAATTGGTTTTTGTATGTAATCATTAAAAATATGCCCGTGTAAGTATTGTTTATATTTGAACAGCTGGATAGAATTTGGAATTTTTTATCCTATCCTATTGATTTTGTAGTCTAACCTATAAAAAACATTTTGATTATGTGATTCAATAAATTATATTTTGAAAATTTTTGGAAAAAAATGAATTTTTCTTCAAATAAGTTATAAAATTCTGAAAATTTAAATTATTGTAGACAATAAGAAAATTTTTGTTAATTCTGTTAAAATAAACTAAAATTTATTGTAATCATTTATTTTTTGCTTTAATTTTACTAAAATTTAGGAGAATATTGTGAAAAATGAAACATAAATGCCGTCAGGTCACTTAAAGAGGTGTGGCACTTTTATTGCTTTAGACTAGCACTCCTTTCCTGGGAAATTACAACCAATACCTCTTTGCACATGGATAAGTAAGTGGCTTTGAGTCTGAAGTGACAACTGCAGTTCACTCAGAAGAACAGAAAATATATTATAGCAGTTTATGTAGAGCCATCAGAAACCAAATGAGGCCATTTTCGTATGTTAGGATTTTTTTCATGTAAATAAAAAAAATTTATAAAATTACTGCTAAAAGTTTGTAAATGAAGTAAGAACAAGTTAATAAATATGAAATAATAATAATATTTCAATGAATTCATGTCATTTTTTTAATAATTATATGATGTAACTTCAATTAACAAATAGTACATAACTCATGATTTTTATCAACAATTTCTGAAATTTTGGCCAAATTTCTTTATTCATGGCTCATTTTGTTCAGAAGACTTGTTGCTATTCAAAAAATATTGACTATTTCATTGGATGGCTAAAAATTTCATAAAAAAAAAAAATAATTTTTTTCACTGATCTTGTACCCACAATGAAAAGTTACGAAAGAAATAAAATTTGAAAAAAATGTTTGTATTGTTAAAAAGAGAACAAAAAATGTAATAAATACTGAAAATTTCAAAAGATTTTGATGAAAATTAAGGGAGATTTTACAATTTTAATTTATTTTTTTTATATATTAATTAAGCTTAATTGAAAAATAGGTGACAGTGAAAGAGTTAATATATCTTTTATTAAAAATTACAGGTTAGATATATTTATATATTTCATAATTTTGCAGAAATAAGAACCACTACCTTAGTTTCCAAGCAATTTAGTTATTTCTGGGTCCATTATTTTCTTCTACTGATAAAAATTAGTTTTAATTTTTTACATAAATTGAAAGTTTATTAGCTGTGAAAACATTGCATTAATATTTGAGAATTGAAAAAGTTATTACATTTTACATAAAAAATAATTGTCATAACATTTTTATTTGATTTTATTAATTTTGAATAAAAAATTATATAAAGTTAATAAAAATATGTAAAATGAGTTAAAAGAGAAAAGACTGATTTATTAAATCATTAAAATAATCCAAGAATTAAAGTAAAAACAATAATGTTTGACAAATATTATGTAATCAAACTAAGAATGAAGAAAAGCATGATGTCTTGCATATAAATCCTATAATTTGTTGATTGATCAGCAGTACTATTTTTATGATTAATAACTCTGAAATTTGGATGATTTCAGAAATGTTTAAAATTACATAAAAATAATAAATAATCTTTCTCTACAAAACTATATTTATCTTTTATTTATAGGAAGATGATGATCGACATGTTGAATTTGATCACAGTAGTAATGATCAAACTGAACATCATAATAAATTACATCGACGTGATACTCCACATCATTTAAAAAATAAAAGAATCAATTTGCTTGATACTAAGAAAGATTATGATAAGGTAATAATTTATAAAATTGTTTTCATTTTAATAGACTCTATATAATATGTATAAAAATAATTTTACCATTTTCTTAATATACAGTACAATGCTTCCTGGTTATAAAGCTGTCATTTATACTGTGAATTTGAATATAATGTAGGTCTTTCTTGTTCCCTATCTTTTGAAAGAGATTTTGAGAAAATATACTAATAATTGATGTCCTCCAGCTTTGCTAATTTCTTGTCTTCATCTTCTAACAATAACAAAATCAAAACTAATAATTTTAAGAACTATAACATCATATATATATTAATAGTGAAATGTACCTGGTTGACTGGATATATAGATGCAAAGTCGCGAATTTTAACGAAGATCAATAACAATAATTATAAATTAACCTAACAGTCTAACAACTCTGCAATCCAGAGTTTGCCTGAGCTCAGGTCTTTAACTAAGTTCTAACTTAAACTAATTAGCTAAGCTCAGGTCTTAAGACTAATTCTAACTTAAATATAATTAACTACAAAACAATCTAACAACAATGTAACGTCTAACAGACGAAACGATATCGGAAATCAGAACTTACAACTAAAAGTACCGATTAAGTGTTAGAACTAGAACGAACAATGATGTTTGAAAACTTATACTAATAAATTGAAGAAAAGTTCTCAAAACACTTACAAAAGTGTTAATAAATGCTATATTGGAAATATAATAAAGCAACAATAAATTAAACAAAACTTGTTTAATCCAACTCAAATATCAACAATCAATTATTCACTCGACAAAATGGTTTAATCCAACTCAAATATCAACAATCAGTTATTCACACAAACACGAACCTTAAATACTACTTAAATTCTACTACCTCCACCACCGATACAAATTTCATGTAAAAATCGATGATTGTTTGAAACTCAAATGTCACTTAGCCAACCTTACGTTGATACAACACCTCTCTGAGTCGTTGGTTTTGTCGGCTTTTATATCCGAGGGATTTACAGTCCCGTGTTTGCTTCATTTATATAAATACACATAACAAGTTTGAATTACTCTGTAAGCTAATAAATTTTGTCATCTTCTTTACAATTCATTTCTATATCGAACAAAACATCAATACAGATCATATCCTCTTTACAATTTAATTATATACGAACAAAACATCAATATGAGATCATACAATTTATTTATATATTGAACAAAACATCGATACGGATCATTCTTACATTCACATATCAGATCAGTAATAAAATTACTTAGATTAGATGATGACATCATTATCCGGGACAGCTCTTCTGGAGGACGGTTCCCGATTCTGTATCATGTGATGGCTAACTATGAATAGTCACTTCGACGCGCGTAATTTAATCCTGTATGTTAGCTTAGTCCTGCAGGGTTACATAATTAGCTCCATGCCAAAAATCAGAGTGTTCGGTTTCAAGAAAAACACCCGGTATATTAATCATTATTATCGTAGATTTTCAAAATTATTTTAAAAAGTTATGATTATCAAATAGTATACAGTAGATTGATGTTAAGGTTAAAGACGCGACGCGACGCGCCTAACTCAGCAAACAATCCAGCAGTTTCGATGCGGCTGATCAGGCGACGCTGGATGTAATTCGCGACGCAACGCACTCTCCGCAAGCAAGACAGTTCGATTGTTACCATAATATTCAAAATTAATTATTTCAAATCTATTAATCATTAATTCTCTTTAGCAATAAGATGGAAATCTATTTTTTTTTGCCTACTTTCCGAAAGAAATAGAGGATTATAAGACAGAATGATGTCCTTCTTCTGTTTGTTTCTCTCTCCAATAAATAACTTTTGAACTATGTTCTACCATTAATAGTCACTTCGACGCGCGTAATTTAATCCTGTATGTTAGCTTAGTCCTGCAGGGTTAATTTTTAGCAAAATATCATTTTATATTCCTGACAATAGATGATGCTAAGAGTTAGTAGTGTAGAGGTAACATATAACTTGCTTATCGTCAATATCACAATGACAACACAGATATACTGACACATCTCCGCGATGATGACATCGTGGTATCTATATTGATTAAATCAGCATTAAAATTGGACACAAAAAGCCAATGAATTCGCAAAGAAAGCAATTTTAGTTCTTTCTGGAACTGCTCGTTTATATTTTTTATAATGCTTATAATATTTTTTATAATGTTTATGTTAGTACTTCAAAAATTTATTATTTACTTTTTTATCTTCTTATGTACTGTATATATCGCAATACAAGTGTAAAGAAAACACAAAAATTAAATTTACAATTATACGAAACGCTTGGAAATTTAGGATTCTTGAATTCACTGGTTTTCTGGTCGAATTATTTTTGTATGCAAAATTACTCTAACGTAATGTGTATTAATTAGAATTTATTATAACTTAGTTTATATCATTTTATTTATGTAGAATATCTAATGTAAGACTGGAGTTTGAAAACGTTTAAGAATGATCTTTTGATATCTTTTTTTATATTGGAAGAAATAAATAATTCCTAATCACGTTAAGTAATTCGAAATACTGTATATTAATTAACTTAATGGATCAAATTAAAATTTAATATTCAAAAACAAATAAATTGCATACATACAGTATATTCAAATGCTCTATTTAAAACCTTGAGCTAGTGACAGGCGCGCGAATAAATTATCTATCGTGACGTGAAGTCATCGTATGTCAGAATTTTTAAAAATGGCATATCTTGATTTTCGTATATTTTATACGTTTCTAACAAAATTATTTTAATTCTGACAAGTTTCCTCTCTTAATTAAATAAAGTAGAAACTGTTCTGATATGTTTATTTCTTAATTTTTTGTAATTTGTATTTTTTTGTTTTTTGTGATATCACAAATATTCAAATTTAAACAAGTGCTTTAATAAACTATTATTCAAACAATTTATAATACAGAAGATTTGAGCCGACCAGATTGCTTAACAACAGAGTTGCAGTCGGAGGTTTTTGGGTGGAGTCAGAGTCGGAATTTGAAATTGCCCGGAGTCGGGAGTCAGAGTCGGATTTTTTTAAAAGGTAGAGTCTCAGTTGGATCATTTTCCATCTGATTCTGCAACCCTGGTTAGCAGCATACCTACTGCAACCCTGGTTAGCAGCATACCTACTGCAACCCTGGTTAGCAGCATACCTACTGCAACAAAACTCATAGTATGAGGATAGCGATATTCATGGAGATATTTAGGAAAGGGGACAGGTCAAACATCGCCCCACTACTGACATCAATCCAAATGTCAACAAAAAACATTTGTCTGAAATGCTCTGTTTAGAGAACTCTAATTTTTAAACTGTTATTTTTAATGGCGTTTGTTTTATTTATTCCTATACGTTATGTTTTTACATAGAATAAATATATGAGCTGTTAAATTTAGGAATTGATAGTTTAAGATTTATAAATTTTTTACAATATGATATATAAATTATGTTTAATTTATATATAAATTATGTTTAATTTATATATCAAATTTAAAAATTTCATATAAAATTCTAATTCATAACAACAATACGCTTTCTTTTAAGATGTTTAGAAAAGAATCGGATATGTATAAATCACCATGATTTTGTTCAATATCTCCCAAATTTCGGATCAAAATTGAATTCAATTCCACTATTCATTTTTCAGGGAGAAGTCCAGACCTGGATGATTATCATATTTCAACTCATGGCCAATTTTATTGTGGATGTTACCTTTCATGATGAGGTCCTCATTGGCCTGTTTCCTCAGACCTCGTACAGATTTGGTTACAGTATAACTTCCAGAATTCATTTTATTAATTTGTTCATTATAGGATTAAGTTAGGTTAAGTTTGAATTACACCGACGAATCATACAATGGCATGAGAGTCCATAATGGTCAATGCTGGGTCCAAACTCCTGAAAATTTGAAGATGTGGGATCTGAAATTGAACCCAGAATTTCCAAGATGGAAAGCAACTACCTTACTATGCAGTTATCCAACCAACTACAATCTGAAAAAAAGAACTGATACTAGATAGTTTTCGGATGGCAAAAACGCTGAGATGATAGACATCGATATTAAAAGGATGTGTAAAAAAATGAATGATTATAAGTTTCCTTTCAATTAGTTATAGATAGTTTAAATGATTTTATTATACATTATCTTACAAAACAAAAATTGTATAAAGTTATTTAAAACATAATGATGAAATTCATTTATTTGCTTTTGTTATTACTTTAATACCTGCTTGTTGCGCGGCTATGCGTAATTTTGTCAATTTTAATTCATGATTTTTACGTTTTAATCCCAATATTTCTTTTTGTATATCTTTCAGTTCCTGTTAACAAAAATTCTATTATTAGAAAATTATAAAATGTCTTAAAGATAATTTCTTTAAATAAAAAATATATGTATATGATATAAACCTGAAGGACTTGTAACATTTGTCCCTGTTGTTTTATTAATTGCTCTTGTTGTTTCATTAACAGATTAATTTCTCCTTCTGACATGGGCGTTTTTTGATCAGCTTTAGACGTTGACTCAGCATTTTCGGAATCCATTTGATTACCTTGATTAAAAATTTTAAATATAAACCTTTGAGGTGGGTCTGATTTGCTGTTTTACCATGCCCATTTGAGAAACTCCCAGAAACCATACTTCCCAGAAGTATGGACCAAGCAATGGAATATATATATATATATTTTTTTTTCCGTATAATTCTGGTATTTATAGTCACTCTTGATGTAAATATATAACATAACAAATTAATGTCATGTGAAGGTTTTTATCAGCTATTTACACCATTTCACATCACTTTCTTTTTAATTATTAAAAATACCAAATGTGTGCAGCTACATTTAATGTTCTCAACAAAATAAAATTAAAAGTTTTTAGATCATTAGAGAATAACTGTAGCCATCAGTTATATTTCAGTTGTTTCATAACATAAATTGGATCCTTATCTTGCAAACCTGCATTATAACTAGGAAGCACTGTATTACTAATTGAAATTGCCAATGCTTTCATATTTACAGATACGGTAGGTTATCATTGAACATCTGGATTAGGTTCCTGAAAATTGCAACTTTGAACCAAAAACACCATAGGCCTATTATAAGTTGAGATTACATTCTTAGAATGTTTTTTCTGGTAATAGATATGATACTATTTGGTAATTTTTGTCATCTAATCATTACTATAATGCTTAGTAATGGAATGAAATGAATGATGATTTAATTGTAAATTTTAATTGAAAAATGTTATATAGTAATTATTTGTTATGATTTGTGGGAAAAATAATTATTTTTTAATATAAGATCTTAGAATTCACAAGTATTGTAGTCCATTTTAGATTTTTAATGTCAGTTCTAAATCATTTGCTAATAATGGTGCCATTTGATACTCTATTACATATTGCTTATACCCATGGAGATCAGCCAAATTGTAAAGGAAAGAGATAAATGAACTGGGCTGATGAATCCCTTATATAAATTTTCCAAGGGGGTTGGCTATTAATTCGATTCCAGGTTCTCTGGTTGGAAATTAAAAATGTTTCCACATGGCAAATCTGATCAGTTGTCCTATTCGATATAGTTTAACACAGTGTTCTTAGACAAAATTGTATATATGAGCTCATATAAAATATGATTAGTTGTTTCTTATAAATACTACTATAAGTTTCCAACTTGCTTTGTCTGTTATGCAGAAAAATATAAGATAATTGTGTAAGAAATGTAAAAAAATTGGAGTAAAATTAATTTTGTATATTTGTTACAAAATCAATTGCAATAATTGTAAAAAAAAGTCTTTTTTAACTGCAATTATTCTATAATTATATTGTGTGTGTTAAACTTACTCTCTCTATGACTGAGAATTTACTTTGTGTGTGTTAAGCTCAATCTTTCTATGACTGGAAAAATATCTTTGGTGCATTACCATTTTTCTCTGTCATCTGCAAGGGTCTTAGTTTTTTCATAGTCCATGTTGGTAAAGATTTTGATTTAATCTATGAATTTTAGTTTAGGCCTTTCTCTATTTTTCTTTCCTTTCATTCTTCCCTGCAGAATTAGCTTTTCCTGACAATCACCTTTTCTTCTCATAATGTGATCAAGTATTTGAGAATTCTTCTGTCAGTGGGAATTTTAGCAATCCTTCTTTGGATTTGATTTCATCAAGGATGCTTTAGTTGCTGCATTTTTGGGTCTTTGGAACCTGAGCATTCGCCTCAAACACCATATTTCGAAAGCATTGATTTTATCTTTATTGATCTTATTGAGGATCCAACTATCAAGTTCGGACCCCAGCCCCCTTCCGCCGGTCCCGGTCTTGTGGTAAATCCACAATTGCAACGTAACTGAATATTGTGTCTTTCAGTCCAGCTGATAACATAATTGAAAGCTTGAAAAAATGAATCCATTAGCAATGATTTAATTTATTAGCAGAAAACAAAACTAGTTACAAAAGGCAAAAGGTCATTAAAGATAAAACAGTTAATTATACAACCTGAAGGTCCCGTCTCCATAAATAACAGTAATACATCCATAAAAGTCGTTAAGTAGTATTGTATCCAAACCAGCAACAGTCACTAGACGAACACCACGACAAATGGTTGAGACAAGGACATTTACACCCTCTGGTGTAACTTGTTTTATACTACTACAAAATCTACATAATATTATATCAAATTTTAAATAAAGCGTAAATCGTACATAATTAAATATTTGTAACATTTTTTTGTCTCTACCAATATTAATACCACAATTTAAAATTAATACAGTCCAATCCTTTTCCATCCAAGCACAAATTAACATCGTCACATTCTCATGATCAACCAAGATGGCGGCCTCCATCTCAACGCCGCTCCCAGAATAACACTGAAGTAAGTATACTAGCATAAACTTTTTTTTCAATGGCCACATCTCTCCCATACCATTACACAACATCTCTGAATCATACAGGAAAATTGAGAATATAAGGATATTTATCAGCTTGATTTTGGTGTTTTTGCTGATATTCCTATCTTTCCAAATGTTCTTTAGTTTAGCTGTTTCAGTTCTACCAAGAGCTAGTCTTCTTTTTATTTCTTTGAAACAATCTCCATTATTTCTTATTAAATCATCAAGATAAATAATTTCATCAGTCAGCTCTATGACTTTATAGTTATTATAGTTGTCTTGATTAATGGCCATTATTTTTTTTTGTTTTGTTTTGATTAATTGTGAGGTCATATATCAAGACTTTTCTCTTTGAGTTTATCTTGTAAACTAATAAGATCAATTAAGTTTTCAGTTAAGATTAATGCATCATCTGCATATCTAAGATTCAATAGATAACCATTTATTTTAATTCACTTGTTCCAGTTGTCTGGTGCTTGTCTCATGTTGCATTCCCCACAGAAATTGGAGAATAGGCAATAGAATAAATTCTTGTCTAACATCTCTCTCTAAACAAAACCAGTTATGTAATTCCTTGTTAATTCTTATTTATGATGATCGATTTTCATGAAGGTTATTAATGAGGAATATTAAGTGTTTATATTCTGCTAAAATTTTCCAAATTTTTGTGATGATCAACATAGTCAAATATTTTTGAGTAATCTATAAAGCAAATATGTGATAGAGCATTATATTCATTAGATTTTTCAATTAACTGTTTAAGATATAAAATTTGATTACACATTCCTCTTCCTTCAATAAAACCAGCTTACTCTTTAGATATTTCTTTTTTGATGTATTGATTTAGTCTTTCATTAATTATATAGAGAAGTGTTTTACTTTTGTGGGAAATCAGTGCAATTGTTTAATAATTTTTTTTATTATTTTGTGTTGTCATTCTTTGGAATGAGAATATATATGTTCTTTTGCCAATCTTCTTGTCATTTCTCAGTATACCACACTTTATTACATATTTTTATGTATGATTCTGATCCCATTTTCACTCATACAACTAATTAGCTCTGCTGAAGCTTCAATAATGCCTGGCACCCTGCTCTTCTTCATCAACTAAAAATTAAGTGTCTAAGAAATTTAGAGTAATTGCCAGATTAATATTAAAACTGCAACCATAAATCTCTCTACTTTATAAATGTGAGCTGTCCTCAGAAATCAAAAATTGGACCATGTTTTGGAATATTTTTATCAATAAACTTCTGGAAACAAATTTCAATATGTTCTTGACTAGTAATAATAAAATTCAGATCTATGCTGATGATCTCCCACAAAAAAAAAAAGATTATCCCAAAAGCATTACCAATGAAACTGTTGAAATGATCAACAACTGATTCTCCAAAATTAGCTGAGTATCAGTTACCAAAAACCAATGCTATGATTCTCTCTTCACACAAAACTTTGAAGTGTGGAGTTAGTTTTCATTGTGGACAAAATAGAATAAAAAATGCTAATCAGATGAAATACTTAGATGAATATAACAAATATATAGCTCAACTGAATGCTCATATTATTAAAATCTCTATCAAGGCAGCTTACAAACTCACTTTTTGACATTGCTGCTAACATTTGGGGTTTAATGTTCAACATCATAGAACTAATTTATTATGATCCTATTAAACTGGATATTACTTATGCTTATCTGATTTGGATAAATTCTATAAAAATAAGAAAAAATTACTTTTTATTCAAAGGAAAATACCATTAGGATATGTAAGTCTTACGGCTGTATTCACCACAATAGCTTAAAACCAGTTTCGGAGATCAATGCAATTTTTCGTATTCACCACGGTATAAATCGCGACTCAAGCCGCTGAAAATGAAACGCATTTTAAGCCACCTTTGTCTGCAGCTTAAGTCATCGTTTCAAGATGGATGACTATGATGTGTTTGACAATCTTTGTCTTATGCATGAGTTACAGCTTCGAATATCCAAGTTCCACACTACATGTTAAAAATATGTTAAACTCTAACATATTTTTAATTTTCAAACAGCTTTTTTTCAGTGTCTTATTAATAGCTAATCTAAACAGCTAATGATAAAGATAATTAAAATTTAACTTGGTAATAGAAACTAAAATAAATAGAATTTCATTAGTTTGAAAGAATCCAATTTTCAGAATTTCTATTATTAATTTCAATAAAAAAGGAATTTCAGACTGAAGATAAATTATTTTTGAAAACAATTAAAAGAATTATTTTTATGTCTGAAGACAAATTATCTTATATATGAAATAAGTCTTCAGTACAAGAGTTTATGAAATATTTAATCTAATTATAAATATTAAAATTTGAATTTATATTTAAATAATTAGAATTGTTTAAAAAATCTAATTTTATCATAATTCATGCCCTAAATGAATTCAAATAGAATATTACATAATTATGATTTCTAAATCTTACCTGTTTCTGATAAAATTTCAACACAGGTTAGATTAGTAGGATCTTCAATACTTGCAGGATGCTCAGTATGCTAATTAAAGAAAAATAATTTCTTTGATTATTCAAAAAAATTCATAAATGACAAACACTATAAATTCTAGATAGAAATGAATTAATAAAAATAAATTAGTAATGATATGTTACTTATATATTCCATTAAAAAACAAATAATTATGCACTAAATAAAGCAGTGCTGCAATATTATGCATCATACAGTATGTATACATATCTTGTCTAATACTGGGAATGCATTTCTTTAAACAGATGTGTTAATTGAATCAGTGCTATATGGGATTATTATAGCATACAAATAACTGTTAGGATGGCACATTCTTGATACAGTTATTTGTAACTTATGAACAATATTTTATAAATTTATTGAGTTACTTTAAACAATAGTATCAATAATAAACATAATTTAGTAAATGCATTTTGTACTGACTGCAAATGAATAATAATAAAAGAAATATTATTAAGTTAGTATAATCATCAGTGCATAATACAATTTTGAACATGACAAACTTGACAGCACTGAGAGAGAGGATTGTTGCTATGAATAGAAATATGAGCCATGTTAAAGCACATCGCCTGAAGAAGACATTAAGATTTGATTGGCAATCTTATATATATTTTTCTAAAATTATATTTCTGTTACAACAGAATTGTAATGAATCAATGCTGTGCAGAGCAGCATTAAACAGAATACATTTGTAGTGGAATAAAAATTTTAAAATAAGTAAGATAGAAGCTAGCCAATCTCTATGTAAGATATACTATTGAGCTTCTTAGCAAAGATTATACTCCCAGATATTTTTATATTGACACTAATTATATCAGATTTAATACAGGAAATTTTTAGTAATTAATTGATGAATATCTTCAAACATAATATCACTTATGCTTTTAGAATTAATTATTAGAAAAAAAAAATAATTATTAGGCATTTACTTTTTATGTTCAACTTTCAAATATATTATAAAAACATTAAAAATGATTGAAAGACTGAAATAAATTCTAAAATTTGATATTTCATATCAGGAATCTGCAGTAGTTATTCCTGTATTATTTCAAATTTACTCACATAGATATTATATAACAACAGTATATAACTAAATCACCAGATAAAATATTTTCCTAAAAGGTGAAAATAAAACTGTTAAATATAGTCAATAAGAGTTCAAAAGCTCATTAAAGTGAAAAAGAAATTTTTATTACCGTAGAACTTTCGGCTCTAGTAAGCCATCTTCAGCAGTTGATTTTAACAAAGAGAATAAATCATTAGAATACAATTTAAATTTGAAAAATATAAATGATAAGTACAGAATAAAATAATAACCGCTGATACATTAATTTAGGAGGCTTAGAAGTCTGTTATATATAATTGTATATAAATACACTATAGAGAAAGTATGAAATTAATTTATCTAATATAATGTATATTTTTCATATACAATCTGTTTTATTTATTATTATTTTATTCTGTACTTATCATTTATATTTTTCAAATTTAAATTGTATTCTAATGATTTATTCTCTTTGTTAAAATCAACCGCTGAAGTTGGCTTACTAAAGCCGAAAGTTCTACGGTAATAAAAATTTCTTTTTCACTTTAATGAGCTTTTGAACTCTTATTGACTATATTTAAGATAAAATGAAGAATATATAATAATAACGTAACTGTTTTTGATAAAACTGTTAATACTAATAATATGATGTAATGATTGATAACATCAGTAGTTTAATTTTTACTTTGTATAAAAAACTTGATTTAATTTATATAAGTATAAGCAATACATAAATAACATTGAAAGTAATTTTATTTATGCATTATTTATTGCTTTCAATCTAACAATTTTATTAAAAAATAATATTTTGTAAAATATTTATGATTAAGATATTTATTTAAATTTTTATAATTATTATCATTTTTGCAAAAAATAATTCTCATAAATATTAATAGCAAAATTATTTTGTTTATAACTATTAGCTGAAAAACTTTCATAAATCTGGTATTCTCAGGAATTAAGAAATATTGGAAATGAATTTAGAGATAAAAGTCATACATAATACATTATTTGAGTTCCCAATAATATACCGGTATGTTAATTTCATCTAAATTGGGTAATATTTTATAAGGGATAATTTAAACAGGCAGATATCCAGCCAAACAATATATCAATATATTTTTAAATCAATTATTTTTAATTGGCTTGATTCTCTAAAGCAGTGATCTCCAAAGTATAATTCTGATACTCATCATTCCAAAGTATTGTACATATATCCCTAGGAGTGTGTACAATACTTTGGAATAATGGGTATCAGAAATATATTTTACTCTAATGAAAAAATGCCCTAAAAAATAAAGCAAAAAAATAGAATAAAAAGGAAAGTTTGGATTTCCTCCTCCCAATGTTATATAAACAAGATAATGTCATTGTAGATGCATGCTTAAATCCTCTTTTATTATGAAGTTTTCAGAGGTGCATGTTTTTTGTTTATGATAATATAATGTTATATGGGGGCATACTTTTTATTTAAAATGGTCCATGATTAAAAAGGCTTGGAGATACCCTGCAAATCTCAATAATGTATGCAGTGATACCTCGGTTCACGAACACAATCCGTTCCTTGATCCTGTTCGTGATCCGAAAAGTTCGTAATCTGAATCAATTTTTCCCATTGCAATTAATGTAAATGCAAATAATACGTTTTTTATCCTAGGGAAAAAAATTTTTAACATGCTATGGCTTTATGTGTGGAAATAATACAGAAAGGATATAAATATAACAACACCACCTTCAACTAACACTTTTAACTTTTTTTGGGAGCCATAATAAAGGATAAATTAATTTAAATAAAGAAAAAAACTAAAATATCAACACTTGTTGGGACTTTACTGTACCCATGTGAACCGAGGCTGTGCACAGGGTTTTGTGTGCCGCGAGTCACGTGCGCTCCATGCACTCCGTGCGTGTGTGTTCATGAACCGAAGCATCGTTCGTAAAGCGAAGCAAAATTTGTTCGCAAATGGTGTTTGTAGACCGATTTGTTCGTGAACCGAGACGTTCGTGATCCGAGGTATCACTGTATTTTGATCTGGTTATTAAATATAAGGACTTTTATTGTATAATTTAATAATGAATTGTCATTCATCTTCTATTGATATTTTTTATTTTTGTAATAAAATAGTTAAAGAGGTTTTAATTTTATTTAAAACACTTATAAATAAACTTAAAATTTTTATTACAAAAATTAAAGAAAAAATCCACGAGGTGAACAAAAATTTATTTTGGATAATATGGAACTTTGATTAAATAAGATTCAGTTAATTGGGATTATATTGTATACAGTATATCTGTAATTATTTATAATTTTCAATATAAATAAAATTTGAATTTACATAAGATTTTTCAGAGTTAAAATCTTATATATATCAAGATAGAATTCTTTTTAAATAAAAATAGTATATTTTCTATTAAATCTGAAAGAAATACAAATATCTTATATATGTTGGAAAATTCTTTGGTACATCATGTCAGGCAAGATTAATCAAAAAGCTTTATTATCTTTTATTTCCAAATTTTTCAATTAATTTAACTGCAAATTATAGATTAATAAATTATTATTAAATACCTGCTCAGATTGTTGACAAGAAGATTTATTAATATTTTGAACAGTTTTGGCCAAAGTCATTATTGGATATGGATGATCTGAAATATAATTTTAATATTTCATTATTTTTCAAAATTAAAATAAAATTGAATTAATGAAATTAGCATCTAATAAATTTTAGCACAAATGTAATAGTTAATAAGTTAAAAGTTAATCATATTTCTTTCTTTCTGGATATATTCTACTGTGGGTATCTTTCTTTGTAGATTTTTGGATACAAAAGATGTACAATAATATTTGATTAATGAGATTAATTTATATTACTCATGGTCTATAGAAAAATAAATCTGAAAAGCTTAAAAGGTT
This sequence comes from Olivierus martensii, assembly GCA_000484575.1. NCBI lineage: Eukaryota > Metazoa > Arthropoda > Arachnida > Scorpiones > Buthidae > Olivierus > Olivierus martensii. The sequence continues at coordinate 125,419 of AYEL01089165.1, read as the reverse complement.
AATTTGTGAAAAGAAAAATTTAAATTTTGTTCTTAATCAGAAAAATAAAATAATCTACTAAACAAACTATCTCAATATCATATATTTGCAGAAAAATTTAAAATATTAAATTTTGAGCTGCCATATTCTAAATGATTAATAAAAATTGATAACCAACTATAATAAAAATAGTAACAATTTAATTTATAATTTATTATACTCGGTTGAGCCGAAAGTGCTTTAGATAATAAAAATCTGTTGTTTTTTGAGTTGTTAATGGATTGTTTCCCTGCCCAAAGAGCTGAAGCTGAAATTATTATATGGAAAGAATGGAGCAGCATAATATTATATTAGATTCTATTATAATAATAATTATTATTAATTTTAAAATATAATAATCTAATAATTTTACTAGAAAAAATACAAATAGTATTCAGTATTTCTAACACTAATTTTCATTTTATAGATATTCATATTTAAAACCCCCTTGAAATTTCCATTTTAGTCCATGGTTTTTGATAATGAAAACATAAATCCTGTGATTAACAGTATTTCTACTAAATATGTTGTCTTATGTATTTAAAATCATTTCAATTGGTTATTGGAAGAATCTAATTCATATATTTAAAATCACCCAATTACAAAATTTGCAATACTGAGTTATTAAATCAACAACAAACTAGCCAAACTTCCCCTGGTGGACAAAGTCTAAATTACATTTTTATAATGATTATTTTTGAATCAATGCTATGGTGCCACCATCTGTTAAATTAATAATTAATTACAAAAACATCACTTGCCTTAAATTTCTTAAGCACAGATAAGAAATTTAAGACAGGTGATGTTTTTGTAAAAAATAAAATTTTTTTAATGAATTTTTCTTTTGCATTTTATGAAAAGTCAACACAAATCTAAAAAGACTTATACATTCTCATATAACTCTGAAACTGTATTATTTATATCCAGGTAATTCATAACTATTTAAAAAAGGACTACTGTTTATGCAATACTTAATATCCTATTAAATATATCTTTTTAAAATTTCACTCATGTGATATGTACAGTCAATTTGAACTATCTTAATTAAGAATGATTTTTAGGTAATTACTTAAACATATGTTTTTTCATAGATCAATTTGAGAATACCATATAAGATTAGAAACCTTGCATATTGATTATAAGAATATCAATGATCTACTCAAATTGATTTTTAATTAGTTTTAAATTAAAAAAATTGTATATCATTCTTCATCTTTAAAAAAGTCTATACAACAATATTTATGCCAATAGCATTTTTACTGTTCAAATTCTCCAATTCCAGCTCATATGGGATATCTTTTATGATATGACAACTGAATTTAAAAAATATGTTATTATATTGACATTAATGAAATAATGAATCAGATAAGTTGGTAAATATATATAAGCATATTAAAATTATACTTCTATTGGATTTTTTCTGTGCTAAATTGACATTAATGGGAAATGGTCAATTAATTTAGAACATTTTATATGAACAAGTACTCCTTAGCCCTAGTTTTTTGGCATTCAGGCAAAGTAATCTGTCTCCAAATCAAAGAACCAGAGAGCACAGTCCTACATGGAAATGATAGCTGAAGATACACATGGATAGAATCCTTAATATATTAATAAGATTAATTAAAAAGGAAATAATAATGTAACCTACCTAAAATTGTACTTTTCAGAGAAGAAGCATTAATCTGTGATTGAGAAGTTGTATTATCTAGAAACGGAAATTGAATAAAAAATTTACAATCATTTTTCAAAAACGTTTTTAAATATTCAATAAAAACCTAATTTACAATATATTATAAAAATATTTATAAATCATTCAAATTACTGTATCACACTAAAAAATAGTTAATATTCTCAATAAATTCATCTTAAACAGATTACAAATAAATACATAGGATTTTGATAAAGAAATTCAATTATCTTTTCCAAAAAACAAATCCTCTGAAAAATTTGTAGTATATAACAAATTCAGAAAGACTGTATATGTAAAAATAAGCTCTAATTCAAACTGGAAAAATAATAATTTATTAAAGAAGTACTTTCAACTTCATAAAGGCATTATCAGCTTTTTTAAAAATATTTAGAATATAACGTTTTTGGAATATAAAATGTAGAATGTTATTAAATTTAAACAAAAAATTAAAGAATTATATAAATATTAAGATTACATACATGTTAAAAATTATTAATAAACAAGTTAAGGAACAATAGGTTCAACTAAATAAATTATGAATTAAACTAAATAAATAGATAATCGAAATTACATGAGGAGGCTATATAAGTCACTGAGGGAGTATGATAACAGGTTGGTTATCTTTTATAACATAAGTTTTATTATTATACTGCTCAATGACAATAGCTTCAGCCATTTTTATATCTCCCACTTTACTTATCCCAACAACATGTGCTTGATTCCATTGGATGGTGACATCATACTGGTAGCAGTGTTTGATGAGTGCTGTATCGAAGCTTGCTTTTTTTATGTTGTTTTGGTGTTCTTTTAATCAGGTGTCTAAAGATCTCAGAGTGTTATTAACATAAACTTGTACTTTTCAGAGAAGAAGCATTAATCTGTGATTGAGAAGTTGTATTATCTAGAAAGGGAAATTGAGATTAGATATAATTAATATCATTATATTAAGTCAACATCATCATTATAGATGGGAATAATATATACCCTGGCCTGTTGGAATGGTGGTATTGGTGGTTTAATGTTCTTTAAATTATGGAAGGTGGTATGCAGTATATGTTAAAAACTTATTATCCTTTATTAAAGCTTTGTTTAAAGGCTCAATAGCTTTATGATATTGTACTGGGTGTATGTACATTTTATTTTGCTGTTGTGACGTTTGAGGGGTGGAGATATTTTGCACGTACAGTAATACCTCGAAGTTACATGATAGGTGGGACCAATGAAAATCGCGTAAGTTGAGTACAACTTTGCATATAAATACATATAAATTTTGTTTAATTGGGACCAGGACTCTTTGCATATAAATACATATAAATTTGGTTTAATTGGGACCAAGGACTGAAAAAACACTAGTTTTTGCATATAAATACATATAAATTTTGTTTAATTGGGACCAAGGACTAAAAAAGCACTAGTTTAGAAGACATATAAATTTTGTTTAATTGGGACCAAGGACTAACAAAAACACTAGAAGAAAAATATTTAATAAAATTGCAGTTTTATACATAAATTAATACAAAATATGTATTAATTAAATATGGAAAGGATGTGTCCAAGAGTTGCTTCAGAACATTGAGATAGTTCGCCATGTCTGAGAGTCAGTCCAGAATGCTGAGACAGTTCACAGTAACCAAGAGTCGCAAAAACACTGAACAAGACAAAAGCAGCACTCAGACAGTATTAACAGTTCTTTTCAATAATTACCAAAAAAGAAATTAAGCAACCCATCTTGTGCTCCTCCCTATATTGGGAATCTCTGACAGAAGAGAAATCACATTCAACGGTGTTCATCTTTTTTGTTGAAAGGACAGAATTTAATTTCCTTTGCTGCATCAGGTATTTATCCTTTCTGAACTGATTAGCAAATTACCTTACCATGTACAAAATCTCTCTATTAAACACCCAAGGGGGTGCTAGGCTCGAAAAGGTTGAGAACCACTGATCTAAACCATAATCTCTGTGTAGTCATAGTCAAAAACCTCATTACCTATTCTAATCTATATCATGCCACATATTGCATTTAGGCCTAAAGCCTGTTCAGTACCATCCTCAAGTTTCAAACACTGAAGATAAGGGCGGCAGTGTTGCTAAATGAAAAAATCAAGAACCGCATAACTCCGAGTTTGTGTAAGTAGGGATATTACTGTATATGTTGATGGGTTTGTTAATATCATTTATGAAAGTTGCATCATATCCTTGCAGCATAACTTGATCTACTATGATGTTATATTCCATTTGCTTAGCTAAATGGTCTGAGCAATGTGTTTGTAATCTGCAATAAATAACGGAACGCAACTACTTTGTACTTATATGGATCATGTGACCACCTAGAAATGAAGGTTGGTGTATAAGTCTCTTTTCTATACACAGTTGTTGAGAATTTTTTTATTAATTATGGTGATATTGATGTCTAAAAAATGAAGGAATATTATTTAAATTTAAAATTAATTAATTCACATCTTATATTTCAAAAATGTTGTATTCTAAATGTTTTTAAAAAAGCTGATGATGACTTTATGAAGTCGAAAGTACTTCATTAATAAATTATTATTTTTCCGCTTTGAATTAGAGTTTATTTTTACATATATAATCATTCTATAAATGGAAGATTATATATATATTATTTAATTACTGTTGAGCAAATTAATCAGCAAATTAATCATGTCTCTAGCCAACTTTCTGAACCAGAGTAAGAAGCAAACTAGAATACACGAATCTTTGGAATTCTTGGAACAATGTCAGCTTAATGCAGTATTCCCGATGGCAATACATTGCATCCATCATCCTATTAGCAGCAGTATTATCACATAACAAATGAAGAAAAGATGCTTGAGATTTGCCATAACTGACACAAGCCAGAGATATTATAGGATTAGCAGTCATTGCACTAACATATGTAGGACTCTCTTGGATTCTGCTGTTTCTGAACCTTGTATTGCTGAAGTAGAACTAATGGTGCAATGTTATAAACACTCACATTCCATATATATTAAGAAGTTCAAATGGGTCTTAAGGAATCAAGTCCGACGTAAGCACAATAACAGACTTCAGCTTTCTGATGCTGTAACCATCCTTGGTGATATCACCATCCACCATATGTCCAGGACATACTCAATATGGGACCGGCATGTACAATTATAAAGCAGCATGAACTCATAGAAATGGCTCCAACAATTGAACCTTTACTGGCACATATACATCCAGATGATAAACACCGTTTGAGATCAACATATGTCACCAATTCCAACAATCTCAGGAGAATATCTAAAACAACAGAACAGTGGAGAACCCACATTAAATAAGACCATACTAAACAGTGGATGAAAGACACAATTTAATATGCACATGGGAGGACAAGATCAAGAAAATTGTTCTTATGCCAGCCACCCAATATGATAATATGTTATCTGAGTATATAAAGTCTTCAGGGGCAGAACTTCTTTCAAATGATCCCACACCTAAACTACAAAACCGTCTATCTACAATGCTCCGTAGTTCTGAATTCCCTGTCTGTTGGAAGTGTAAATCTCTCCCGAATCCTATATGTTCACCACTCTATGCCTACATCAAAACACACAAACAACAGGTAGCCATCCACCTTGCAATGACTGCTAATCCTATAATATCTATGCCGTGTGTCAGATATGGCAAATCCTTCTTCATTTGTAGTGTGATGATACTGCTGCTAATAGGAAGATGGATGTGATGTATTATCATCAGGAATACTGCATTAAGCTGACATTGTTCCAAGAATTCCAAAGATTCGTGTATTCTAGCTTGCTTCTTATGGTGGACAAGACCTTATCATCACTAACCTCATTAGAAAAGAAGCTGGCCAAATGGTGCATGCAGTGGTTGAAACCATACCCATTCATTTTGACTTCATCCTCAGAGTTTATACAAAAATTAAATAGTTACAATCTTGAGGATAATGATATCATGCTCGTTGATGACTATATATCGCTATTCCATCAATAAAAATTGAGCCAGCTTGTCCACACCTGTATCACTTCTTATTAGAAAATACTAGAGTTAAATGTATCAGCAGCCATACTACGTGATTTATCTCATCTAATAACATACAACTCATTCTTCATGTATAATAATTGTTATTACAGACAAGACGAGAAAAATGGTCCTAATGGATAGGAATCATACGATTCATTCCTGGAAACTTATATCAACCAGACTCAGCAAAAAATAGTATCTATCAACCCTACACTAAAACTGGCAAACATAGTAAACAGAATTATTAAGCATAAGTTGTTCCCAGAAGTATGGAAGCACAAAAGAGTAAGTGCACCAATATGTCGGAGACTCTTTAGCTATGTCAAGACCCATAAAAGCCCATTAACAGCATGACCAATTGTCGAGAAAAGGAGAGCACCCATGTACCTGGAGAAAGTAATAGCCAAGTGGGGCCCAGCAATATTAGGAGAGACTGATACATTGTTAACCGTAACTTTAAACATCTTGGCAAAAATATGTATCATCAAATGGGACCAAGGGGACATTCTTTCAACATATGATTATGGCAACCTGTGCCCATCCTTATATCTTGAGCCAACCTGCTTAGCATTCTATAAGTTTATGCTGAAAATATACCAGAAGCCCAGGAAAGAGCACCACTATTAAGAGAAATAGCCACACAATCTGTTACAGTTCATATTTTAAATTTAGAAACAGGATCTATGAGAGGCATAACCATAGGGAGCCTGATAGCAGGCATCCTGGCAGAAATAGTACTGAGAAATATAGAAAACCAGCAGATACAAAGATTCCAACCAGCCTTAAAAAATTTATGAAAGGTTTGTGGACGACATCCTGACAGTATGGACAGATGAAGAAGGAATACATGATTTTGCAAAAGCGTTCACTCTAGTGGCTTATGGTCTAATGCTAAGAACTGAACAAATTGACTAACATGATATACACTACCTAGATATTAAAGTATCAGTTGATAATGGAAGATTAAAAACATTGGTGTACAGGAAGCCAATACTGATACTTAATTGGTCCCAGGACCTGATAAAGTATAAAAAAAGCATTGCTTAGGTATTTCTTCAGAAGGGCTATTTATACAATACAGAGGAGGAAGGGTTGAAGCAAGAGATCAACTACATTGTAGAAGTGGGAAATCAACATGGATACAGCAAGTCGTTTATATTGTATGTATGGTAACATAAAAAAAAAGTGTCTTGCAGCAAAGGAAAATAACCTACAAATTACAAGTCAGCAAGTCCAATCCAGACAACATGAAGGTTACACCTAATTGTACTGCATAATCTAAAGAGAGATGGTTTTGTGAACAGAATTGCTAAGAAAGTGAACAAAAAGGTAACAACATTGGGTAACAATATCAATTCAACATACTAAGAAATGAGAAAGACTGTGGAAAGAAACTGAAAAGCAAAGAGTTTATGAAATATCGGTGATAGACTAAAAAAACAGAGCATCATACATAGGGCTGACCATACATAAGCTGCATCATACACAGGGGTGACCAATTGAACCCTGGCCCAAAAGTTGGAGGAACACAAGAAGGACATAACCAAAGGCAGAATGAACACAGCCTTAGTAATGGAAGCATACTCAACAGACTTAAGTATACAATGGGAAAATGCCAAGATAATAAGACTTGTTAGAAAGAAAACCCAGGCACACACAGCAGAAACACTAGAAATACTGAGAAAAACGGAAAGATAAAAAGCTACTAAATGACAGGAGGCTACTGAACTACCTACAGCCTGGAAATATGCATTAGAAACAATAGGAAGAGACCAGTGCAAATAGTTCTTGTGAAAACCTCAGTTAGTATAAACCCCCTTTATATTCATATCAATGTTGTTAGATGGCTAATTAAGTATACCTTAGGAAAGGGACACACATATATGGAAGTTGTAAAAAGTCTAATAGTTTGTTTCTTCTTTTTTTTTTGATTTTATTTTATTTATTAATTCTAAAGTACCAATTGGTTCCCTAAGAGACTGTAACCTTAGCAATGTTCTTTTGTTATGATTCTGAACCATTAGAGGTTCAAATTATGTTTAAAAATATCTGGCCTGAGGATGGTATTGAATACCAAAAATGTTAGCCAATAGGTGTTGAATTATAGTCTGTCTCAGGTTCAGTTGAGAGCTAACCTAAGGTGTGCTTTATCTGTGTTGTTCCACTTTAAGAAGTAACTCTTGGAATGATTTCCTTTATAATATGTTTAATTTTTACTTCAAGAGCATATTTTATCATCATTTTTTGAAATTTTAAATATATTCTGCATTTTATTGGTTGATAGACAATATTTGGATTAAAAAATGCTGATGATCTGTCATCGAGATTATTGTATAGTAAGATGGCGTCATGTTCAAACATTAAGAAGAGTGTTAAAGGAAAGATTCTGCATAGTCAAGCTAAGGAAATTGTACTGAACGTTTACGACAATTTAGTAAAACAACATCCAGATAAATCAGTCAGGGACATTACACAAATGGCAGCTGACTTAACCGGTGTCTCCATGTCAACAATTTACAGAATTAGGAGGGAACTGAAGACGACAGGCAAAGTGTTAACGCCGAAGCGGTAAAAATTAAAGTTAAGAGATTCAAAATTATTTAAAGAACGGACAATTAATTGTTTTATCTCTTGTTAAAGTAATAAAGTACTTTAAATTGTATAAGACTTGATTAACGTGTTTTAAAAGGGCATCCGTATAAATCTACTTCTAGCAGCGGAATGATACGTTGTGGGTGCTTCGCCAATCGATGACCTTCATAGCTCTCAACTCAACCTGAGACAGACTATAGTAAGAAAGTTTAAGATTAATCTCAACTGCAGTAAGTGCTGTTGTTTAAGTAATAACAAAAATCTGTTAGATTTTTGTTATTACTTAAGATTTTTCTAAGGGTGATATAATTCAAGCACAGAGAAATGCATGGATGACAAAAAGAATTGAGGAAAGATTGATTAGAACATGTTTGGGAAAAGATACCTGGCACTATTTTTAAAAAAATGATAGTATATCTGAAGAAGATTCTAAATAAATTAGTAGCTTACTATGTATATTAGTATCTATTTGAGTGAATAAAAATATTTCTTATTTTTCAATGCCTATTATAAAATCATTTTTATTTTTTCCAATTTTAAAATCCTGCTGTGGCTTGAATTCAACAGTGGCTTAAATTTAAAGTAATACAATAAGTTTTTAACCTATAGTCAGCTGCATACCACCTTCCATAATTTAAAGAACATTAAACCACCAATACCACCACTCCAATGGACCAGGGTATATATCATTCCCATCTATAATAATGATATTGATAGGCAAGAAGTTGATGTTGGTAGCACTATGAGATCTTTAGATGCCCGATTAAAAGAATACCAAAACAACATAAAAAAAGCAAGCTTCGATACAGCACTCATCAAACACTGCTACCCATGACCAACAAGAAAGACAGGTCTCCACACGAAGAAATCACATGAGTTTAGTAGTCCTAAAAGGAAGCCATTGTGACTATTTCTGTGCTGTTAAGTGATTTTCTTCTTTACTTTTTTTCCTTCTTTTTTTAGTGATTTTGATTAATTATTCCATGGTATGTTATCACTCATTTTATTTTTAATTTATTTAATCATCTAATTTTTTCATTTTTGTTGCTCTATAATGAAATAAAAGACATATATTTGTCTATCATATTTTCATAATTGGTTTAATGAAATTACTAAGTTTCAGTTTGTAACTTTGCTATATGAATTTTAGTAAGTAAGATTGCTGTTTATGTACCATCATGCTTCTGCTTCATACTTCTCTCTTTTCCTGTTTTCTTTTTATATGGAGGTTATATTGATAGATTGATTAAATGTTCGGTCAGATGTATTAAATATTGATATAAAAATGTATATTCATCCCACCAACATATGATTAAACATGCAATCACAAATTATGGGCATACTTAAATAGCAATCTTACCTGAATTTTGATTATGAATCAGGATTTTTTATATATTCTATCTAATACATATGCAGTTAATGAGAATTTAAAACTTTATTGTATTAAAAATATTAAATTCTCATAAATCCAATAAAATCAATTTAATGCCTAACAAGTTTTAAAAGCAATTAAAATTATTTAAAGATATATAATACAAGTACTACTCTTTTATCAGATATTAAATTATTTAATAATGCTGTACTGCTTGCAGCAAATAATACAGAAATACCATTAAAAACTTTAGTTCCTGTGAAAGAAAACTGTGATTATAATATAAGTTTTGATGCATTTTCTCAATTGTTGGAAAATAATTTTGATTTTCAATCAATACCTAATGATTTTTTGCCAATATTGACATACATTGGAAGGTTTACAGTTAAAAAAGTATTGAAATTAAATAAATGCTACATATGCTATTAATGGCTACAATTGAATAAAGAAGTAGATATTGAAGATTGCTCATTTGATTGCATTAAAGATTTGGATAGAAGAAAACTCATTCTTCCTAATGAATCAGTTGTTTACACTGTTTCCATTGTCTGGTATAATATGTCATTAAAAAGTATGCAATTCTGTCTTTCTCATTGGCCACAGATAGCAGCGTGACCTATGAGAAAGACAGGCCTCTGCACAATCAGGTAGCAAGGATATCATGTAACCTTAGTAGTCTGACATACAATAATGAACTCTAGAAAGACAATAAGAAAACTATTTGAAATATATTTCAAAGTTTGATAAAATGTAACACTAATAAGATAATAAAAAGTGAATTAAAATGTGTCCATCTGAGAGAAAAACTGTCGCAAAAGACTCTCGAGAGGGAATTTTGCAAATGGACACACCCCTGCAAGCTACTCTCAGGGATGTATCCATTTATGAAAATCCCTCTCAAGAGTCTCTCATGACAGTTTTTCTCTCAGATGGACACGTACCCTTACTCATATTCTCCTTTTCTACATCAATAATTCTTCTTCTTGTTTTTTCAGGAGGAGTCAGATAACTGGGTACATTCTGAAAAATAGTGGGAAAAAATTACAATATAATTTCAGAATCTATATTTTTTATGCATATCCAACATTTATTGAAGCTTTCTTATTTTTCGATTATTAGCCTTTATTTTCTGATGCTCATCATTTAGTAGCTTACTGAAGTTATTTATTAAAATTTCTGATGTGACAAGAAGAATGCTATTAAGTTTTTCCAGCAATGTATTCTGACATAAGCAAACATTGTAAAAAGAAATATTATCTGCTCTATTTAATACAATTGAAGCTATCTTACATAAAAGAGATACTTGTTTTCCAGAATGCATGAAATTATCTTTCAAATGCATAATTATTAGATATAATACCAGACAATGGACACAATGTAAACAACTGATTCAGTAGGAAGAATGATCTATCCAGATCTTTAATGTAATCAAATGAGCAATCTTGAATATCTACTTCTTTATCCAATTGTAGCCATTTACAGCATATGTGTCATTTATTTAATTTCAATACTTTTCTAACTGTAAACCCTCCAATGTATGTCAATATTGGCAAAGAATCATTAGGTATTAATTGAAAATCAAAATTATTTTCCAACAATTGAGAAAATGCATCAAGATTTATATTATAATCATAGTTTTCTTTCAGAGGAACTAAAGTTTTTAATAGTATTTCTATATTATTTGCTGCAAGCAGTACAGCATTCTTAAATCTTAACTTGCATTCATTTTCAAGCACTTGAATATAAGTTTGATATTCCACAAGACTTTCTTGAATAGCTTTAAGGTGCATGTCCATCTGAGAGAAAAACTGTCGCAAAAGACTCTCGAGAGGGAATTTTGCAAATGGACACACCCCTGCAAGCTACTCTCAGGGATGTATCCATTTATGAAAATCCCTCTCAAGAGTCTCTCATGACAGTTTTTCTCTCAGATGGACACGTACCCTTACTCATATTCTCCTTTTCTACATCAATAATTCTTCTTCTTGTTTTTTCAGGAGGAGTCAGATAACTGGGTACATTCTGAAAAATAGTGGGTACAGCATTATCTTTTAATTTTACACGCTGACGAGGATATGTCTTCAGTTCTTTATTAACCGTAACGGAATCTGTCCTTATAATTGAATTTTCTTCAAAATGTTTAATACAAATGACTGGATTTTTTAAATGCTGAAGATCTGTAGGAATTTTTCTAAGCCAGAGTCTTCGTAGCATATCATTTTTGGGAAGGGAAAATGTTGTGGTGTGCTCTAATTCCTTATCATAGTTTGAACGACACCCAAATACACTACAATGTCGAGGCATTTTTAACTGTTTCTTCTAATGGAGAGGATAAAAACTGAAAAAATAAACAGAAAAATTATGTCTACAGTAAATTTTTTCAGCATAGAAAAAATTTATATCAATAAATACTTTAATATCTGATAAAATAATAAAACTTAAATTATATATCTTTAATTAATTTTAAAACTTGTTAGGCATTAAATTGATTTTATCGGATTTATGAGAATTTAATATTTTTAATACAATAAAGTATTACATTCTAGCAAGAGCAAGATTCTGCTTTTCATGGAATCCGAGATTTTTGCATAATATTTTTAGTCATATTACTAGTAACAAATCGGAATATAAATTAATCGCAAAAACAGAACCAATAAGTAGTTATATGAAAAAGTACTTATCAGAAGGAAGTATCGATACCTGTGCGCGATGCCATCCTGAAAGGGATAATATCTTGCATGATAATTTCAAGATGTATAATTACCCAAATTCGTGTTATAGAAGACCAATTTCGTTATACGAATTCATGTTATAGGAGAGCGCATTATATGGGAGTTTACTGTAATACATCTTGAAGAGGTCGCACAAGAACTATATTCAAACTCCTTGGTAAGAACTCTTTGAAGATGTTGTAATTATACATCTTGGTTGCATTTCTTTATTGGACAGTTTTCTCACTAATTAGACTGGTGGTGGTGGAAGTTGTTTATTTCTTCTCGAAAATGACACTGACATGTTTCGTTTTCCTGTGATTGGGTCAAAAATAACTATTCTTCCAATGAAAAATGTCAGTCTCATTCTCAAGAAGAAATAAACAACTTCTGCCACAATCAATCTAATCAGTGAGAAAACCGTCCAATAAAGAAATGCAGCCCTTGATGCAAATATATATATTAAATGTTAATATATTATATATTAGCATAAAATCATAACCTATGTAATTGTAAGAATAACTCCTGGTGCATTTTTGGTGTTTAAAACAAGGTGTAAAAACCATAGCATTTTTCATCATTATGATGATGATCACGTTGTGAAGAAATTAACTCTGACCTGTCCTGTTTTATTTTATTATGCTCTTTTATTATTTATCATTATTTTCAATATTATCTAACATATTATATTTTAGTTTAAGAGTTGACTTACTTCCACATTCTCCATCTCGGTATTTAGCAATCACGTGTTATGGATGGACATCCGTCTTCCAGATGAACTTTCCTGGCTAATGACGTCATCTAAATCTAAATAAGTTTTACCACTGATCCGATATGAGAATATAAGAATGATCTCATATTGATGTTTTATTCGGGATATAATTAAATTGTAAAGATGACATGAATTGATTACTCTGTAAGCTAATAAATTTGATATTGTTATGTGAACTTATGCAAATGAGCAAAGTACGATATTTGTAAGTCACTCGGTATAAAAACGGAAGCAACCAATGACACAGCGAGGTGTTGTATTGACGCAAAGTTGGCTAAGTGACATTTGAGTTTCTTGTAAAGATCGACAATAGCTTCAAGTGTGTATTGGTGATGGAGGTAATAGAATTAAGTAGTATTTAAGGTTTGTTTCTTGTGAATAATTAAAATTTTGGATATTTGAATTGGATTAAATAAGTTTCATTGTTTATTTGATTGTGGCTTTATTATTGTTTAAATCAGGGGTGTCCAACCTTTTGACTTCCTTGGGCCACATTTGAAGGAAAAAATTGTCTCGGGCCGCACATAAAATATATTTGTTTTAACGATAGTTGTTAGGCAACCGGATGTCACGTGGTAATGCGTTGGCGTGTCATGTAGAAGGAACCGGGTCCAGCATCTCCTGAAAAGTTTTTTCGGGATTCTGAGTACGGCCCAGAGATCCCCATCCTTCACTGTCCGGTCCCCCTCAACGTGTGTAGGTGCAGCTCATGGTTGGAACTGGCTCCACCTCTTAGTAATCTCATTGATTGGGAAGGGGCATAAAAAATAGCATAGTTGTTAAACAAAAATAGAGTAATATACAGTATATAAGATATCGACTTATTGATGAGAACTTAATGGTATTGATTTACTGATTTAAAAAAAAAAAAACGTAACAAAATTCTCAAAGCCATTTTCCTTTTATATAAAATTAAATTATATATACATATTAAATTTTATATATTGACCTACGAAAGACTTGTTATATTTGCAGTCAATATTAAAGCCTGACAATATACAATAGCCAGTAGTGAAGCAAACTGGAAAAAAATAGAAAAATGAATTCAGTTTCTAAAATATTATATGAAAACATTTCAAATATTCCGAAATTTTAAATGATAAATAATTGATGAGTTTCATACAATTTCAGCTCATTTTTCAAAAATTTAATCTTTCGAAAATTATTTAAGATATCGACTTATTGATGAGAACTTAATGGTATTGATTTACTGATTTAAAAAAAAAATGTAACAAAATTCTCACAGCCATTTTCCTACTAAAGATTTAAGTAAAAAGTATTTTTATTTAAATTCAATTTTTTTATAGATTTAAAATAGTATACACACTTAAGAGATTTGAATAATTAAATTCTTAATAAATAGGCGTTACAAAAAGGCCTATTATTAAGAATTTAATTATTCAAATCTATGAAATTAATTGAAGAAATTATAAATCTATGAAATTAATTTAAAAAATTTAATTATTCAAATCTTATGAAATTAATTTAAGAATTTAATTATTCTTCAGTTATGAATAATGTAATAAATATACGGGAAAACATTATCAGAAATTATTTTATTTTCGAAGAAAACTTAATAAATATATAATTTAATAGATCTCCAATAGAAAATTATATATACTTTTAATTAAATTTTAAATTAAAATATTTAAAATCAATTAATAAATCAGAAATCGTTTGATATAGATACCTGAATTATTTTTAAATGATAATAAAATATTAACGAAAAGGATATATTATACAATATATTGAAAAAGCATACCTGTTATTCAGTTCTTTATACACTTTATATATATGCTGATTTTAAAAACTCTCTTTCCCAGTAAATAACATTACACAGTGAAAAATTTTGCGAAGATATTATTATCAAATAATGCTATCACTTTTGTAATTTAGTGCTTTTCAGATTGCAAAATAGGATGTTAAAGTTTTAAAGTTTAGTTGAATATAAATACGGTTGACATATCTGCTAGATAAAACGAGATTTTAGAATGCTATCCGAATATAACTTTTAAATTTTTATGGTTTTTATTAGATTGTAATAAGTACTTTTTCAATAAACTGCTTTGAAATCAGCAGCACTTGAATGAATTTTAAAAAGTTTTAATGAAATGATAAATGTCTTCCTCTAAAAGAAATGCTTTTTCTATAATTTATTGAGATATTAAGAGATGAGATACTTTAGGATTCACTCTTTTAAATCTTTTTGAAACTCTCTATGGGTTGGCGAGCTAAGTACTTTAGGAATATAGATATGTTCGAAGTGGAATCAGATATCCCATCGGAAGTATAAGAACTTAATCTTTAAGTAGAATGCAATTTTCTCACGATCATGTCAGTAAGTGGAGAACTAAATTAATTTTTAATCATACTTTTCAATATAAACTATTCTTCTAAAGCAGGTCATTCAGAAAAGTTGAAAAACATGATAATTATTTTTTATATAATATATATTAAGCTAAGAATTCACGTAAAGATACTTCGGAACTCATGATGAGACCAAACGGAAGTTCAACGTTCGGACTGGACCACTGCTGAAAAATTAGACATGTGGATCCGGATACTCCAGGCAGTGCCGGATATAAGCTGATTGGACGATTGCACTCAATCGGGCCCCGCACTTGAGGGGGAACTGCTTTGAGGCAAAATGAAATCATGAAAAGGCTAATAAACGAAGAATAATCGTTTAAATTTACTATTATGGCTGGACTTTAACACCCCAGCCTTCGAACATCTAATTTTTATAGATTCAAAAAAAGAAAAATTTCTCTTCGAAAAATTAAATGTAAATGAATCGATTTTATCTCTTATAGCTTGTGAGAAAAATTTTCTACTTAAATTAATACTACTTTAGCAGATTCCAATGTATTCTTATCTAATATTCTGAAAATATTTTTGGAGTACTCAAATAAATTAACGGCAGGTAAATCTTTTTTTTAATTAGAATTAAGTACGCATACTATATGTGAATGTTGCCAGAAAATATCGAAAAATGTTTCACAGTTTAATTGAATAATAGACAGTTATTAGTTGTAATTGGATTTTTGACTGAAGTAGGTGAAATTCGCATTTTTAATGTAAATATAAGGTCTGAAGAGTCTGCGCAATAGGAAATGGGTTATAAGTGGAATTGGCAGAATAATAAGTGAGTATTTTTTAAAATGATATGATAGCCATCAAGTGAATCATTAATTCTGTTCTTACCAGGAATGTTATCGAAGCTTCTACTGTTATTACTGATAATTGATGAAGACAGCCAATCGCAATAATTAGTTAATAAACATTTTTATGTAAATCATTCAAAAAACTTCACAGATCTTGATTTTACCTGGATAAATATGCAGATAATAAAAAAATCTTCAGGTTCTTGAAAAATATTTCAAAAATCTACTCAAAATATAATTCAACAGATAAGCAGTTTTTTTTAAGAGAGAGAATGAATCAATTATATTTTGCACCATGTTTGACAAAATTATTGATGTTTTAAAGTTCCTTTTAATTTTCATAATTATTAATTTAATCTTTTTTGTGTATTTTCATATATTGATTTAATTTGTCCAAAATGAAAAGACGAAAATCTCTCCATTATGACATAATTATAATTAATAATTATGATATCATAATTATATTACTTTGCAATGTTACTGCAATCACGTTTATCATTTTCATCAGAAGTAACATTCTTGTTAAATGAAAATGCTTCGGATACGAGTAATTTTATTATTTATTGTCATTGATAAGCAAATTAAATATATGTGAACCTCGAACTCACCGATAACGTTGATTCTTGTATTTTTGAATAGAAACTATCGCTAAAACATATATATGTGTCCATAGCAGTCAAAGGATTAATTAAAAATTGCGTATTTCTTTATAAATATTACTTATTTTTATATATAAGTCATATTTTGAAGGACCCCGTGAGAAATATCAAATCGGGCCCGCACTAACTTAATCCTGCCTTGCCTCCAGGATAGAAAGTAATCTGCTTTACAACGCAGTCATCCAACAGACGACATATTTATGATTACTATTTTTTATCATCTTCAACGTTATCTGTATTGCTAAATAAAAATAAACTGAGACTCTTTAGTTACTGTTATAGCATTGAGGTATGAAAAATTATTATATTGCAACATTTTTCATTTGTTATGATTTCATTATAATTTATATCTTATTTGCACAGTCATAGATAATGCATTATTCTATCGTGAAAACAAATGTAATTTATCTAGATATAATAAATATTAATGCTAGTGTATTAATAATTGAAACGCTCACTTATCAAATCGATTAACTCTATAAAACAAAGGTAGAGAAAAAATGATAAAATAATATACATTGTTATTTAAAATTCCCTTTAAAATATAAATACAAATATATATTGTAGAATGTATTATTACAGATATAGCTTTTATCTAACGACAAATAAAATACATAAGATAGCATATCCTTGGAGTAATCGTTATTTTTATTGCAATTTTTGTGTGACTGAGGAATTTAATCAATTTGGTAAGTGAAAATAAAAAATAATAATAATATCATTGAATTCAGTCTTCAAAATATTTTTAAATATAAGTTAATACAGTATATATTTTAAATGTTAAACAAATGTTTGGTTGCTAGATAATGTCAGATCATTGCAAGAATAAGGCCGAGCGCAAAGAGTTGGTTCCCAATATCCGCAGCGGAAAGCGGAACGGTCAAAAGCCGCGGCAGATAAATACCCCGCATGCGAAATTGCACCCGCAGTTCCACTTGAGGGTTCCCATAGTTGAGGTAAGCTTCGCTTTCCCCAATATTCTTAGTGCCGTTCTGATGATTTATTTTGTGCAAAACAAAATGGACGCTAAGTAACGAAAGACACTCACTGTTTAGGAAATGATGATAACTGCTGCAATAAATGAGGAAACTGAAACAAAATCAAGGAAGAAAAAATATTGGATCTAAAATATTTATAATAAGAAATACGAACAATGCGCTAAGTAACGAAAGACACTCACTGTTTAGGAAATGATGATAACTGCTGCAATAAATGGGGAAACTGAAACAAAATCAAGGAAGAAAAAATGTTGGATCTAAAATATTTATAATAAGAAATACGAACAAAGTTTTTATACAATTTTTATTAGAGATGAGAATCCCACTATCTTGACTCAGTCAAAGTTGCCAACAATATAACGTCACAAAATGCATGGATTTCATTGGTGGATGTTATCTCGAAGAATTTTACCGTCGCGGAAAAGTTGAATCCATCTAGACACTGGAAGGTAGCGGATTTTACGCCACAGTATGACGTCAAAACCGTGCTACTTTTGTCATGCGCATATTTTCCGCCGCGGTTCCATACTAGTGAGAATCAACTTTTAGTTGCAGTCATCGAGTTGTGATCGCAGTAGTCTCCATATGGTCCGCTTTATTTTTGTATTTAATCATCTTTTATTTTATTTAATATAATAAATTATTTATCTTACAAAGGCGTAATTCTATCAATATCCACATATAATAGTAATAGATTAATTATTTTAATTTTTTATGACAACATTGAATAGCTTGCCTTTATTATCTATAATCATCTTTTATTTTATTTAATATAATAAATTATTTATCTTACAAAGGCGTAATTCTATTAATATCCACATATAATAGTAATAGATTAATTATTTTATTTTTTTATGACAACATTTAATAGCTTGCCTTTATTATCTAATAAATACAATGGAAAGCTGATTTCAGGTAAGTCAATATCCATTTAAACTCTACTAACAAGTCTCCCAATCGATAATTCGATATCGAATGTCTAGAACGGTGGGCAATTATTTTCTGCCGAGGGCCGGATAAACAATCTTCAGGATGAAGCGGGCCGTATAAAAATTGGAAAGTACCTAAGCTCGAAATTAACCTTAGGGCGCCGTAATAATGTAATTATTAATTATTAATATGCTGCCTGAAGAAAGCTGTAGCTTGCCATCCTGGAGGATCCGGGTCCCACACCTCCAGTTTTACAGGAGGGATCCGAGCCCGGCTCGTTGAACCCCATCCTTCAACCATCAGGTTGACTCCATCATGGGTGTTGGCCAGCCTATGATAGGATCTATAAGTGACCGCCATTAGATACAGTATATCATTCGTGTGATATGGCGGCTTAACCTATCTAACCTAACCTAACCAACCTAATTATTATTATGTAATGAAATTATTGATGATAACATTAGCTAATCTATTAATAATTAATAAAACTACTTTGACATAAAATGACTATTCAAGTTCAAGCAAGATTTATTCTTGCACAAACATATTCCTCTCACCATCACACGAGACAAGAATAATGGTTGCGTCAATTTATTTGCACATGTTTTTCTCAATCTCGCTAATGTGGTAACCACTTTTGTGATATTTACAGAAAGAATATATTCGTGTATCAATATTGTTTTAAAAAATATATATTTTTTGTTATTTTCTTAGTTTTTATTTGTTTGCAAAGCGACCTGTGTTATTTTCTTAGTTTTTGTTTGTATGCAAAGAGTTCGAAAGCATTCCGTAGAAACTGTTATTTTCTTAGTTTTTGTTTGTATACAAAGAGTTCAAAAGCATCCGTAGAAACTAAGTTTTTGTTTGTATGCAAAGAGTTCAAATGCATCCGTAGAAACTACTTTTCATTAGAAACATTAGGAAAATAATTCGTCCTACGAATTAATAAATTCAGATAATTTTCTTTAAAACATAAGTATTTTATCAAACTGATTGATGGTTAATAACCTATTACATCACAATGTTACAAAATGTTAGGTACCTACGTAGTTAATTTCGTAAAAACAAATTTTCAACGAGTTCAATGTGAATGGTGAAATTTACTATGCTCATGGTTAATTAAATCATCAAAATTTGGAGTAACTCGGTAGTGTACGTGTACACTAACGCCAATATCCTTTTACATTACAGAGTATCCATTATTTTACTTTCTCTTTTCAAGTAGAATTTTACAAATGTGTACCTTGAAACTGTAATTTGTCTAGTTCATGAGGCGGGCCGTATAAGATGCCTTCACGGGCCGGATCCGGCTCTCGGGCCGCCTTTTGCCCACCCCTGATCTAATATATCCCATTGTGTTATGAAATTAGTTAACTAAATTCTTATTATCATATCCTAGACAACCAAAGAAAGACCTTGACTAAAACCAAAAATTTATTAAATAAAATCTGGTTAGCCAAGACTCTCATGTAGACGGTATTGCAACTTTCCTACATGTCTCTCAATTGACCCTTCCAATTTAGTGATTTTAAAAGATGTAAAAATATAATGCTAACCTTGAAGGGTAAATTCTAAAAAATATACTAGGCATAATACCTTCCAATTTAGTGATTTTAAAAGATGTAAAAATATAATGCTAACCTTGAAGGGTAAATTAAAAAAAATATATTAGGCATAATTCGACACTTATAAACGTTTGAATTGCGTTATGGCCACGATTTATATTAGAGTATGGAGTTAATCAAATTGGCTTCTCAAATAAATTTATTATTATTTGATGGCCAAAAAATTTTTGTCATTTAGTGGCCTAACTATTACGGAAAGTTATTTTTAATATAAATATTTAAGATTCAATTAAGTGTTTTGATATTAAAATTTAAAAAAGTTCAAAAGTAGAGTTAATCGATTTGGCTTGTGAAGGGCTAACTATTACGGAAAGTTATTTTTAATATAAATATTTAAGATTCAATTAAGTGTTTTGACATTAAAATTTAAAAAAGTTCAAAAGTAGAGTTAATTGATTTGGCTTGTGAACTGGTCAATTAAACAAGGCAAATATAGATTTATCGTTTCAAGGATAGGCTATAGCTGGAAATTTTAGGAAGTAATAAAAGTTTTGCTATCAATAAATCAAAATGTATTATGAGTAATAAAATATCAGTATAAATAATAATTATTAATTTTTTTCATTTTACTCATATTTCTTTAACAATTTATTTTCTGTAAATTTATAAATTTTGATTATAGTATTCGTGTTTACTAAATATCTTCTCAAAGAATAAATATATTAATTAAATTGATCATATAATATCTTGATAAGAAGAAAATTTCAAAACTTTTATATCGTATCTGTTGTATTTCTATAAGAAAAGCATAAAGTAATATTCCATAAAATGTATGACTGATACAGTCATACATTTTACGGAATATTACTTTAGGAAATTATAAACATAATTTTTCGTTTGTATTTTGTTTTAAATTTTTCGCACTATCCCCTATCTGTTTATTGTGAGGACTACTACTCTTCAAACTTCAAATAGATTCTAATTCACATGATATGCAATTACGCATTAAATTATTTTTAACAATTTCAGCAAGAAAGCGAGGACTGATAATATCAATATCATCCTGCAAATGTCTTTCAATATGAAGCAAGTTAAAAGAAAAGACAAAATTAATTTATATGAATGGCAAGATAATTATCTTGAATTACATAATTTATTTTAATATAATCGTTATTATTCATTATGCATCGAAATGTTCTTTCTGGGACAGCAGTTTTACGAACAAATTCCAAATCCCATATTTACATTTTCTTTTATGGAATTCATACGTAGACTGTCGATTTATATAATTTTCATTTATGGCTGATTCACCATTTAACTTAGTCTCTGATGAACTCTGAAATGGATACACCTCTTAAAAATTAATAAATTCTGAGAGCGGCATAAAGTTGATAAAATTTCCTAGGAGAAGAGTACAGCTTAAGTGGTCGATAATTATTTGAAGTCGATAGACCAGTGGTTCTCAACCAGTGTGCCGCCAAACCTTCGAAGGTGTGCCGCGAAAAATTAAGAATGAATTGTATTTATGTAATTCTATAAAGCTTATATATTAAGAGTGAAACGTGACTGGCTGGATATCCCTTTTGGAGTCGAACGACTGCACCGATTCCTATAAATAGGCTATCATTAGAAAAATCTATCCCTGGAATTTTTGCGATAGGCAAAATTTTTTGTCGTTATTCAAAATTTAAAAATTAAAGAATAAAAATTAAATTAAAATTAAAAGTTTCTTTTTTTAAAAATACAGAATCCGCGGGTGGCGTTATAACTTAATAAGGGCCGCCATTTAAAGATTCCTTGGACGAGTATTTCTGTAATTTGAATGTAATAAATAAGAATAAATACAATAATATGTTAATAAAAATTCATTGTTAAATCTAAATAATTATAAAAATTTTTACAGTAGGTGTGCCGCCAAATTTTAAAATATTAAAATGTGTTCCTCGACAGAAAAAAGTTGAGAACCACTGCGATAGACAATCAACATATTCTCTACAAATGAATAAATTAGACCTATACTGAAGCAGAGATATTGTATAAGATTACATTTTCTTATAAAGAATCAAAAATTAAAGATTGTGAAATATGTAATTATAAAAATCTGATTTAATTAATAATTATTACTTACGCAAGTAAAGTTAAACAACTCCCAAAAACACAAATTTTATCTTTTAACCGTTCCTCTCTGTTTTAGAAATAAATAAGTACTGAATACAAGAATTTATAAATTTAAGGTTTTTAATATTAAAGAGAAACAAAAATATAAAAAAAAAATCGTAACCTATGTGTTGTTGTAGAAATATTTCTAATGCACGAATTAAATTTAAAATTTAAAAAATTTTAAATATATTACGCAATATAAATTTTGATGTAACTCGCCACCATATCTCACATAAGAACTCATGGAATTTTGTTTGCCTATCTTACTACAAAAAATCTTACATAATTCTTGAATACTCCATTATAAGTGGTTGTTTTCTATTTTTTAATCAAATAATGACGTTACTATTCTCTCTTTTTATACTAACATGTAAGTGGAAGAGGAAAATGAAACTCAATTCAGCCAAACTGGTAGCATGGAATATGTTGGTTTCTCATTCTCAGCATTCTGAAAATATATTTATGAGTTCCGATCATCTATCCTTGCAGGGATGGTCACAACTATTACAGATCTTTTTTCCTACTACTTAATAATACATAAAAGAGTGGAAAGTTTCGTCATTTGTTAAAAAAATGATCCTGCTACAAACTGACCACCTCTGCAGAAGGATCGATCTAATTATAGACGACTGGGATCGATGAATCGTGCCCAGACTCCATGAATAAATTTTCCCTTAATTAATGGAACACCGGTATATACTGTAGGATTAAAAATCAAAATGTTTCCATGTTGAAACATGGCTTATAAATTTAATTCAGTTTTTTATTTCAAAATGATCTAATTTTAATCAATCATCTATAATCATTTTAATCTCTTATAAAATAGAGCAATTCTGAAATATAAACAATTGAGAGTTCAACTGAACTGAATGATTGGGTGCAGCTAATTAATTTTTGAATTGTTCCATTAAGAGATCATCATAATATTGCTCTGAAATGGTTCTTTATAAGAACTTGACTCTTGCCTTACTACAAAAATCCTACATAAATATTTCTGAAATTTGATATATTTTTTATATTTGATTTAGAAGATATGATTTAATGGGATACAAATAGAGCACAGTAGTTTATTTTGTTATGAACAATTATATATTATAAGCTACATACTTCATTATATGTAATTTTTTCTTTTCTAAAAAATTCTTTCTATTTGAATTAATTATTTTTATGAAATTATTCCCCATATTCTGAATATTTAATAGAAAATACTGCAATTTATTCATTCAATGTTTTCAATATCTCATAACACATTGACTAAAGAGAGAATTGCCTCTAATTGTCCTATGACTCTTCACCTAATATACCATTATATGTAGACGTATAAAACATTCTGAATATTGTTCAAAGCTTCGTACATTTTTGAAGATAGTAAAAATACTTTTTTATATTCTTTCTGGGGATTATCGCTATAAAAACTTATCCCACGAACGATTTTACAAAGAAAATGAGATATGATACTGGAAAGCCCGGTCGAATGTCCAAATCTGTGTAGAATCCCTCGAGTGAGCCTCAATAACTTATTTCAGCAATCGCTAACGGGAACTGACTCCCCTTAGTCGTTCTTTACAACACGCAAGGTCAATAGTGGGCGTATTCTGTCCTCCACCCATAAAGAACAGATATTAAAAAATATCTCCGTTGCTGACTTTAAATAGGTCACCTATTTGCATATTCTTCAACACGCAAACTTAACGGCTGAAATGCGTTTCTGTTTTAATTAAATATGAAAATTAAATTTCACTAAAAAAGTTAAACGAATTTTTTTTTGTTTTCAAAAATTACTTTCCAATTTTATATTTAGATATTATTAACTGTGCCAAAGTTGTTAATAAAAGTATCATCACTGCAAAATATATTTTTTCAAAAATTCAAATGTGAGAGGCTAAATGTTATGTGTTAGCTTATATATTTAAATCATACATGTTATAGATTATAATTAGAAGAACATCATAAAATGAATACAAATTATATAATCGAGTACTTACTATTAGAACAATTTATATGTTTACAGAAACGCAAAAACATTTTTATAATATTTTTAAAATATAATTTGTATTTTATTATTTTTATTTACCTTAATTGAAAATGGTTTGAAAATTATAAAATCGTTAGTAGTTTTTGTTGGATTCGCGATAACTGACGAAACTTAATTGAATATTGTAAATATATATCAGTATCCTTAATCGAATAATTTATAATTTATTAATAATTCAATATAACATAGCTATAATTTTAAATTATAAAATTTTTCAAGAAGAGAAAAATGGTACATCTTTTTCGTGAAGTTCACTTATTAAAACTGATTAAACTTGTTTCTGACAATTGCTCTTCAATGTCAATAAATCTGTTATGTCGAAACTGCAAAAATAACACATAAAATAATTATTAAAAAGTAAACGAAACAACATAAATGGGATCACAGATATGTATTTTGCTTGACTACGAATATGCCTTGAAATAGGTAATTAATTTTAATAGATATTCTTTGTTTAGCAAATCATTTTTCCATTCTTTTATGGTAAGGTGCAATAATTTCGGAATCTAAACATGCAGTTCTGAAAAGAACTAATCGCTTAATTTCTGAAAATTTTTATTATTTAAAATGCTTAAAGATGTATAATTAAAATATTGAAATAGGTAATTAATTTTAATAGATATTCTTTGTTTAGCAAATCATTTTTCCATTCTTTAATCGTAAGGTGCAATAATTTTGGAATCTAAACATGCAGTTCTGAAAAGAACTAATCTCTTAATTTCTGAAAATTTTTAATTATTTAAAATGCTTAAAGATGTATAATTAAAATAGGCCTGTATGTTACATATTTTAATACTGTACGAACTCATAAACACACTAATAAATAAAATACACTTAATTTTATCTAATTTCTTTACTTATAGAATGTATTTAAATTTTTTCAAATTTTAGAAAAGTTGAAAAATTAAACTATAGTCAGCTAAAGATACGGTTATTTTAAGAATATTATCATAAATATATAATTGATATATTGTATGGAGTTTATCGCCTATATTTTAAATAAATTATATATTGTATTATTATTAAACTGTCAAAGAAAGAAAAGAATGCTATATATTATACTGATAAGCAAAAGTATTTCAATTATATAGAGGAAACGAAACTGAAATAAATTAAATAATTCATATTTTTATTATATAATTGAAAAGCGAATAGACACTTTTGCAGATTTAATATTTATTACAATGGCATCAAAATTTGTAAAATGAATAAATTTATTAATGTATATTTATGCCTTTATATAAATTATTCACGATATGTGAGAATGTACTCTAACATCGTAAGGGTCGACTGTTTTGAATACGGAGTCAGAATCGATTCACATGCCAACATTCGATTGTGTGATGACATCATGCAATACTTAAAATGATGTAGATCTATATTTATTCATTTATTTATTAATGTCAATAATTACAGAGTAATATTAATTAAGGCATTCCCGAATAAAATGGGGAAAAAACAATAATAAGTTTCCAAAGTTCGTTTATTTAGCAATAAAAGAATTTTCGATTTCTTTTAACATTACAGGAATCCCTTAATTAGTGCGTCTTTGAATAATGCTGATTTGATTAGTGCGCAAAAACTTAAGACCCTCCCTTAATATATGCGGTGCCAAATTTGATTAGTGCGCTCCAACAAGTGTTTTTTCTTGCAAACCCTCTGAAGCATTGGAACTGAATCTCGGGGATTGTAGTCTACATGTTTAGAGGCAATAAATTTATTTATTGTTTATTTTTATTCTCTTAATATTATGACTTTCATCATGTAATTATTATATTTTAAATTCGTTCGTAATTTTATTTATTAATAAATTTAGCGTGTATGACAACTACTTAATAATAGCCATTACAATATTATATAACCAGCCGTGCCGTCAGTTCCTTTCCAGTACTCGATATCTACGGACGTGAAATTATTTTTTACAAAATTTATGCAATTTGGTAAAAATAATGTTTTCGTGAAAAAGAAATTTTAATTCTTACTATAAATTTCTAAGTACCTATACATATTTCTCAATAATTTAAATATATGTAATGCAATAAAGATACTTTTGAGAGAGGAAAAAATACATGTTAGTAATTTTGATATTTTCCAGGATTCATTATAATTATTCCTATTGGGTTTTTAATTTGATTAGTGCAAATTTGATATATGCGGTGTATTGCGAGGATTTATTAACCACACTAATGAAGGGATTCCTGTAAATCTGAATACAGTTATCTGACAAGTAAAAAGTTAGAAATACGGTGGCTTACATAACGTCAGTAAGACCTTACATAGCAATACTCTGAAAAATTTGGAGAAAAGTTAATTAATCTTGATCCTCCAAGATGATAATTGACTGCCATACATAACAGCCATCTTGAAGAATGGGGATTGATGAGCTGTACTTAGCTTCTATAAATGCATATATAAATAAAATTCGAATTCACCTTACGGATTTCTAATTGTATAAATGACAAAACATGTCGATTAGTAGAAATGGAAGTTTTTATAAAGGTTCCATTTGGTTATAAAAACATTCTGTTGAAATTAATGACAACTTTGATCTCTATTTTACG
This sequence comes from Olivierus martensii, assembly GCA_000484575.1. Classification (NCBI taxonomy): domain Eukaryota; kingdom Metazoa; phylum Arthropoda; class Arachnida; order Scorpiones; family Buthidae; genus Olivierus; species Olivierus martensii. The sequence goes on along the minus strand of AYEL01089165.1, from coordinate 98,184 downwards.
AGAATTCTATTTAGGAACGATTATCAAAACACATTAGTTTGAAAATCTAAGTTTAACAAAATATTCGACTTATTCCCGAATGATTTACGATATTGATGAAAGCAGTAATTCAATGATTGATCAATACAGTTGCATCAATTCTAGTATCTGATTCAATAGTTTATTATAGAAGTGTCGTGTTTTTGTTGTGTTTTTGTATTTAATGTTCATTATGTTTATTAAGATACTACACAGTTTTGTAGTAAATATTAATACAGAGAAATCGATAAATTTTGGGCATTTACGAGTTAAGTCCGATCAAATTACGACGATGGGGTTCGAATCTCAAACTCGTCATAAGTCAAACATTAATTATTTTGTTTCATCATCAATTTTTTTTTTGCCTCAATATTTTACAATATTAATATTAGAGTTCCAAATTCCTCATTTATTTACAAAAGACTTTTAGTCGTATTTCATAAGATTTTGGTAATTATTATAAGAAAACTGCAATTAATAATATATAACATTTTAAAAATTATTGTTAATTACAAATATTAATGAAAGTATTTCTTAAGTAGCAGTCAATAATTGAAATGTACACAATAAATAGTTGTGATATTTTATAAATTTTATTATTCTAATTATAATATTTTGAAATTTACATAAATGTAATCAGTTTAAGGAATATTCTAAAGTTCTACCTCTAATTTCTAAGAACAATCACTAATATCAGAAGAAAAAGTGATACAATATTTTATATTTGCGAAATATGATTTAAAAATAGTGAAAAAATAAAATATTAGTTATTTTATTATTGAGAGAATAGTTAATTATTTTTACTCATACCTAACCTACAGCATAGTTTTATTATTTAGTTCTACAATATTATTTAAATATATAATAGATTCAAAAAATAAATTAAATTTTTGAGAAAACATATGATGTTGAAGAATTTTCTCAACGTATTTTATAAATAAGTATCTCTATAAAGAAAACAACGGCTGATATACCGTATCCAATTATAAGAACTAATAATGGTCCTGCGAAGTCAGTTATATTCAGAACACGAAAACCGGTCTCCTCTTCAATTATTGAGTGACTCTTCTTTGCTGCATTAAATTTTTCATCATTGATGAATTTTAACATAAATCCTGCTTCAAACAAACGGAGGATTCTGAAAATAATATTTCAGCCATTGGAATAATATAAATTGAAATGCTACATTTTACTATAATGAATTATTTAAAAAAACTTTATAAACAATACAATAATTCTATTGCGATCGATATTCTGAACTGCAAATTAACATTTCTTAATTCTAAAATCAATAAATAATAAACTGCTTCAGTAAAATTAAACGCATTCAATATCTTTTTTCTTTTTTTCTTTTGTATGGTAAGCTTTTATAAAATAATAATCGTTTAGAAAATTTAATATGGACTTTATCCGCCAGGGGGAGTTTGGCTCGATTCGTTTGGATAATTAGTAATCAGGAGATTTGACTGGCAAATGCATTTGATCAACTCCTTGTTCAACAAGCTATTGATTCATTATCTAATGCTTATGTGGCTAAGAATTATCATCCACCATCTGAGCCGTTCTGGGCCAAGATTAAAAGCAAAATGTAGAAAAAACAAAGAACCTTTCCATTTTAACCTATATGATGATATGTGTGAGAGTAACCCAACCCATTTCATGTTAGGTAGAAGCTTAGAACAATGTTAGTAGAAAAATTAATACTATGTTATTAGAAACCTAGAACTGTGTTAATAATATATCTAGAAAATATGAGATGAGGGAACTTATTTTAAGTTAGTAAAAGACTTACAACTATGTTAATACCTAAAACTAATAAGTTTTTATTTTTTTTATTATTATTATTATTTTTTTATTTTATTTTATTTTTATTTATTTTATTTATTATTTATATTTTTAATTTAAATAAAATGTTTGTGTGTTAGTAACTTAGGACTAGACTTATATCTATAATCAACTTATCACAGACATTCTGCTAAAGAATTGATAGGACAGAAGTTGTAAGTATTAAGTTAGTAAAAGACTTACAACTATGTTAATACCTAAAACTAATAAGTTTTTATTTTTTAATTTTATATTTTTTTTTTATTTTAAATAAAATGTTTGTGTGTTAGTAACTTAGGACTAGACTTATATCTATAATCAACGTATCAGTCATTCTGCTAAAGAATTGATAGGCTCTATAATCAACATATCACAGTCACTCAGCTAAAGAATTGATAGGACACGAAGTTGTTAGTAATACTCAACAAACCCAACACCTAAACATTCTGATATCTCCACTCCCACAAGAAAGAAAGTGTGGGAGTGAACAAACCACTGATAATGTTAGTGTGTTAGTAACTTAGGACTAGACTTATATCTATAATCAATTTATCACAGTCATTCTGCTAAAGAATTGATAGGACAGAAGTTGTAAGTAGTACCAACCTGACCCAACCTAAACATTCTGACATCTCCACTCCCACACGAAAGAAAGTGTGGGGGTGGACATACCACCGACACACCTCAGCCATCGGGAAAAATCAATGGAAGTTCGTCATTGGAGAAAAACCAACAGCTGAAGTGCACCGGAAGAGGCAGTTTGCCTGGATATAAGAATTCATTCGCACAAACACATTCACTCTATGCCACTGGCATTATATCCGATAAGAATGGAAATCTGACACCAACACATTCAATATCAGGGATGGACAAACTTTTGGGAGAAAGGGCCATATAGTATTAATGTAATAATTACAAGGTCCTAGGCTCTAGCCTAGGACCGTGTCCCGGGTCCGGCATCTAGTGAGATTTTTCACTAGATTTCACAATCTAGCCCCCTTCACAGGGGGGTATAGTCAAACACATTCACTCTATGCCACTGGCATTATATCCGATAAGAATGGAAATCTGACACCAACACATTCAATATCAGGGATGGACAAACTTTTGGGAGAAAGGGCCATATAGTATTAATGTAATATAGCCTAGGACCGTGTCCCGGGTCCGGCATCTAGTGAGATTTTTCACTAGATTTCACAATCTAGCCCCCTTCACAGGGGGGTATAGTCTGTGGTTGGAAGTAATCCTACCCTTTAGTAATTTATCTCATTGGAAAGGGGCCTAAAACAAAATGGTAAAAAAATTTCCCAAAATCTTGCCGTCTAATCATCTAATGGTACGAGAGCACACAACATATTTAATTAAATTTATCTCTTATTATGGCTCCAAAAAAAATTAAAACTATTAGTGAAGGTAGTGTTAAGAAACCTAAAAGTATTACTGTTGATACAAAAAAGGAAATTATAGCTAAACATGAAAATGGTGTTCGTGTTTCAGATCTCGCCAAGGAATATGACATGGCGAAATCGACGATCTGCACTATTCTAAAGAATAAAGATGCTCTGAAGAAAGCAGATGTATCTAAAGGAGTGACTAGGTTAACGAAGCAAAGGCCTCAAGTGTTACAAGAAGTAGAGAAATTGTTGTTAGTTTGGATTAATGAAAAGGGACTTAAGGGAGATAGTGTGAGTGAGGCTTTGATATGTGCGAAGGCTTTAGAGCTTCATCAATATTTATTGGCGAACCAGCCAAGTACAAGTGATAGTAGAGTCGAGGAATTTAAGGCAAGTAGAGGATGGTTCGAAAAATTTTGTCGACGAATTGGAATTCATAGTGTCGTTAGGCAGACGTGGAGGCAGCTAGTTCGGACCAAAAGGCAGCAGAGAAATATGTGAAGGACTTTGGTAAGTTTATAGACTTAGAAGGTTACGTCCCGAATCAAATTTTTAATTGCGATGAAACAGGGCTATTCTGGAAAAAAATGCCAAAAAGGACATACATAACCAAGGAGGAAAAGTTGCTACCTGGCCACAAACCAATGAAGGATAGGCTTACACTATTATTGTGTGCGAATGCAAGTGGAGATTTTAAAATTAAGCCCCTTTTAGTGTACCACTCTGAAAATCCGCGTGTTTTTAAACGCAATAAAGTAATAAAAAGTAAGCTTCCAGTAATGTGGAGATCAAATTCTAAGGCTTGGGTTACCAGAATATATTTTAGGGAGTGGTTGAATGATGTTTTTGCTCCTTCTGTTAAAACATATCTTGAGGAAAAGAAATTGCCTCTTAAATGTGTGCTGCTTATGGACAATGCTCCTGCTCATCCTCCAAATGTTGAAGAAGACCTTGATCCTGCATACGACTTTATTAAGATCAAATTTCTGCCTCCTAACACCACACCTCTATTACAGCCAATGGATCAGCAAGTAATTTCTAACTTTAAGAAATTATATATGAAAGGTCTTTTTTCAAAGTGTTTCCAGATCACCAATGATACAGATTTGACCCTGCGAGATTTCTGGAAGGATCACCTTAATATCCTCCACTGCATAAAACTCATTGATAAAGCCTGGAACAATGTCTCTTACCGCACATTGCAATCAGCATGGAGGAAACTTTGGCCAGCTTCTGTGCCTGACAGACATTTTAAAGACTTTGAGGAAGAGACAGATGTGATACAAGACATTGTAGCCATTGGAAAAAGTTTGGAGTTGGAAATCAACGAGGATGATGTGGTGGAGCTGCTGGAGGATCATAGCGTAGAACTCACCCCAGAAGAACTTATTGAATTACAACTTGAGCAGGTGGAAGCTATTGAGGAGGAGCACTCAGCAGAAGAACAAGAGGTGCAAGATGCTTCAACTGCTGAAATAAAAGACATTTGCAGTAAGTGGAGTGAAGTGCAGGCTTTTATTGAGAAACATCACCCTGACAAAACTGTTACCGGAAGAGCAGTGGAAATTTTAAATGATAATGTAATGGACCATTTTCGCAAAATTCTCCAGCAAAGAAAAAAACAGATTTCTCTGGATCGTTATCTTACGCAATTACCAACTGCCTCTTCTTCGAAGGAGTAATTTTCCTCCTCCCCCTCTCCACTCCTCCATCCTCGTGTGCCATCAATTATCAACCACAAAAATATATTGTATATATGCAGTATTGTAAAATTAGTTTTATTTTGGTAATTAAACTGCTTTCTTCTAATATTACTGTTATATTTATTTCCTTTCTGTATTATTTCCACACAAAAAGCCATAACATGTTAAAAATTTTTTTCTTAGGACAAAAAACGTATTATTTGGATTTACATTAATTGCAATGGGAAAAATTGATTCGGATCACGAACAGGGTCAAGGAACGGATTGTGTTCGTGAACCGAGGTACCACTGTAGTTATATGCCATCTAAAGTGAATTTTGATATAATTATCAATTATTAATTTGACATGTATAATGTAATTAATTTTATTTAAATTTTCGCCAATTAATTGTTGTGTTTTAAAAGTCTCTCTTGTGTAAATTTTAAATTAGATTTATGAAAAAATGCAGTAGTTAAAACAAAACGAGAATCAACCTTATCGTTAGACGGATGGCTCTGTTTCTAAGTAAAAAACACGGAAATCGATTCCGGATCTCACTACTACAGAATTTTTCCGAAAGGCTCGATTAATCGATCACTATTCTTTATCTCTCCAGATTCCTTCATATGATTCTGAATAAATGCTTAATAACTACTGACAAGTGAGTCTGGGGCTGACTATCCATGAACCAAGTAGATACTAGCCTAAGGCGCCAAACTCCGAGAGCATCAAAAATTGAAAGCGCAGTGATAAAAAATAGTATATTTACTACAAATGCATTCTTGCTAAATATCAAATTATTCATTAAAATTAATAAATTATGCTGTTCGCAAATTAATTTTCGGCGCATTAATTTTATGGAGGCGCGGACAGCTAAGTTGGCTCAGAATGCCAAGCCATCATTGCACTGACAGGTTAAATAATATAAATAATATATTAATATAAATTTATCAACTGATAGTTCATAAAGAACTACAAATAAAAAGATATCCTAATGATAAGTTTTTAAATTCTTTCGAAACCATCATTTGCGATAAAATTTTCTTTTCATTCAGTTATTAAACTTGTTTGCCAGAATGAATATTAAATACTCCCTGTGCTTAATGGTTTTAATTTTAGAGAAAATCTACTGCTTGATCCACAGATGTCCTACGGATTTAGAGAGTATATATCCGTGCAGTTGCAAACAAAATCAAGAAAGGCATATTTTTGTTAAATGTAGCCGAATGGATTACTCAAGATTAACAGAAAACATGAAGAAACTTAGACCATATGTCATTGACTTTTTAGAAATTCATGATTTAGAAACATATGCCATTTCGAAAGGAATATTCAGCAAATTATGGATTCATGATTTAACTTTCAAGAATTGTAAAGTAGATAACATTGATTTATTTTATGCTTTAGATGGCCTCCACGATAGTTTAAATCGATTAACTTTATATAACTTCACAATAGACGGCAACTGGGGATTATCACTTGGTAATCATTTTATACATTTAGAAGTTTTAAAGATTTTAAAATTGAAATCTAAATTGGATATAAATGAAATATTCACTTGTATACCAAAGAAAAATCTAATCGAAATTGAATTAAGTAACTGTGGAATTTCTCAATTAAAGAATGAATCATTGAAAAAATTTCACCATTTGGAAAAACTCGTACTGAACAATAACTCCATAAGTTTTATGAAGAGAGATACTCTTCCGCGACCAGCACTTCATTTAAAATATTATGAATTGTCGTAAGTATATTTTTTATTATACTGTAATCAATTGAATCAAAAGTAATAGGATAAAAAATTTGCATTTTATCAAATAATGATTGCCAAAAATAGCATTATTTTATTAACAAAATGCATTTACTTCTTGTGAAATGTATTTATATTCATTACAGAATGGTTAAAAATCAGATTCTTACTTTAACTTGTTAAATTGTTCTGAACATTGGTGATTAATTAATATTGATAAAAATGTGCGATGCGGAGTGTCTCAGCATTACTTAATATTCAATTTAGTCAAGTGACAAAAATTGATTAATCAAACAACTATCCAAAGATGAAATATGATGAATGGAATGAATTTATCACTTTGCCTGTTAATCCGTTTAATGAATGTTTACCGATCGTAATAATATTTGTATACCAAAGTATATTTAAGAAATCATAAATTAATATAATGCAATTCGATTAAGTTTTGATTCAATTCCGAATTAATATGTTAAGATTCATACAGTATTTTTATAAAATATTGCTTTTTATTAGCAATAATCCAATAACAGCCTTAGCAGATGATATGTTTTTGGATATGCCACGATTAAAATCTGTCAATTTATCTGGAACGTCTCTTACGACATTACCTCTTCAGATTTTCATGCCTGTTTGGGATCAACTGGAAGAGATATATCTTAATGGTAATTTTTTTATACTATTTTAAATGTGATAAAATATCCTTAAAAATCTTCGTTTCTTTATTTTCCTCTAAAGATATTTCTCTCACTTGTGATTGTCCCGTGGCTTGGATGCTGGTGGAAAGAAAACCAACCAAAATTGAAGGGCCATACTGTTATCAGCCTAAAAATCTACAAGGAATGGGGATTTATAATTTGTCTCGTAATCAATTGTGTACATTTTAAAGAACATTAATACATTTTATGATAACATATATGTATACTGTATTCATGAATTCCTATGAATCATAGATGTTATCAAACCCAATAAATAAATGTCAAGATAAAATTAAAAATGTTTTTTTTTTTTTTAATCTTCAAGTTTCGTTTTGATAATTATATCTAAGAAAATTATTAAATAAATGATAAAACTTTGTAAACTATCAAATTGTTTTTAACAGGAATAGAGGTATGTTGCATTCAAAAATTTAAGCGAATTCTAATGCTTGTAATATCTCTAAGCGATTTTTAAAATTTTTTTTCAGAATGGTTAACATTTTCACATTTTTAACTATATTATCCGTAACTGTTAATGCAATTTATCACAGATGCCCACCTGAAGAAAATACGAATCCGTGTAAATGTAATAAAATTGACAATCAAATAAAAGTGAGTTGCAATGCGGTAAAATTTAAAGAAATTCGAAATATTCTCCCTCAGCTGGAGGACTACGATGTCGACGAACTGCGAATTAGTAACTCTTATGCAATAGAGTTATCAAAAAATTTGTTTCGCTCACTAAATATTCGCAATTTAATCGTCTATCGTTCGCAAATAGTAAATTTCGAATTTTTCAAGGTATTTACGGGATTGCAACAGACGTTTAGAGGAATTCGGATTACTAACTGCACCATTCAAAAAATTCATTTTTCTGCCGGTAACTTTAATCACCGTATGACTTTCTTAATATTCGAACATACAAAAATATCGGATTACGTTACTACAAATATGACTTCGCTCTTCCCAAAATCGTTAAAGAAAATAACATTACAAGGCGGAATTTTAGAGATCGAAGACAGATCGTTTTTTCGATTTTCTTTGATAACGGAACTGGATTTATCGTTTAACAAGATTTCCGTCATTGGAAGGACAATGTTTCCGAAACCCTGTAAACATTTACAAAATTTAAATTTGGCGTAAGTATTATTTTTATTAATATTAAATGATTTTGATGTATTTTATCCAACTTTATTCTTCCATGTTTACAGGCATAACAACATTTTTGAACTACCTGAAGATATATTTGTCGAAATGCCACGACTCGAATTTTTAAATTTGAGTTATAACAAAATGAAACAGCTTTCGTCGATAGCATTTAACTACATATGGAATCAATTGCACAATATTAATTTGGAAGGTGAGATTTTAACAAGTAAAAATTGATTGAATAATTTTATCGATAAGAGATGGCAGCACACGACAAATTTGATTTCGAATTTTATAATTATCATGAATTTATAATTTTGAAACGAAATTAACAATTTTATACAATATTTTATAATTTAAATATTATTATTTTCATCTTATTAAATATTTTATACAGTATTTAATGAAATTTTAAAAAAGTATATATTATTATTCCGATTATTACTCATAGATGGCATAATGTGCTAGAAAGTAAAGATATTTACCTTTTTTTTATTATTGTTTAAGGTATTTCTTTGGATTGTGATTGCAGTTCTTCCTGGATAATAAGATTTCGCCGTCCTCAATTATTTAATCCGCCAACTTGTAAAAACAAATCGAAACTTATTACGCAGTTGAATATGAAAGAATTTTGCAATGAAATTGATTTCTAAAAAAAAAAAAATAATAATAATAATAATCGAGATGAATTTTGAAATTCAGGTGTCGCTAGTGTATATTGTTTACTGGAGGAAAAAAAAAATCAAAATGCCACTGTAAGATATGATAACACGTTTTATGGTAATCGAGTAATGGATGTTACGCAGCATGGTGTGTATCAATTAATTAATTAATAAACTTTTTGCATAACTTTTCTGTTTCCGTGAAAAATCCTATTAAAAACTAAACCAAGTACTGTATTTTTTTCGACCTCCATTGAGGACAGAATCCGTTTTGATGGATGTGAACATAATTTTAACTATTTCGAATTTTAGAATCGCGGTTTACCTCCTGGACGAGACCTCCCGCCATTTCGCCATATGTTCTTATAGAACAAACAAAAAACTTCCATAAATAACTCGAACTTTTTTTCTCAACTCTAAATATGAAAACAGCATTAACATTGAACTCCATACGAAACGAAGAATGTAAACATATCACGATACCATGATTCAGTGGATTTAAAAACATTGATTTTCGGTTGATAAATGTGATATATAATATTAATTCACAAATTTTTACAGTTATTCTGTCTGACTTGCTGTATAATAATTCATGCTTCGTTGCTCAATGAAATGCATAGTTATAATTAAATTTATATATGTTAAAACATTTTACATTAAGTCTACAATCAAAATGTGCAAATTATCGACAAACTGCGCTTTTTACTTTATGAAAAGATGCAATTTAACTCGCAAAAATACATTTTTTTTTGTTCGGTTTTAGAACGAACGATTTGATAAAAATAAAAAATAAGGATATAGATCGTGTATTTAGGATCATTGAACGAGCTTTTCCTCTTTCAAACAATGATCTTAAAGTCTTGTTTATACTTGAATTAGTTTCAGAAAATCTCAGATATAAATAAATTTAACATGTAATCCTTAAATTGTTTGCTTATTCGTAATTATGTCGCTATTAATACGGTTATCATTATTACATCACTCTCTTTGTTTCGTGTTTGTGACGTATTTTTTATAATAAAATAATGTGGCCCGAAGGCAACCTCCGGCCCGTGGGCCACATTATTTTATTATATCTAATACCAACGCTATGTATACTTAAATATCTGTACCTTGTCTTTTTTAAATAAATACTATTATTATCAATTGTTTTTGTTTTGGCCTGTAGCCCACCATAAATTTTTCTATACGGCCCCCTACAAAAAAAAAGGTTGTCCACCCCTGCTATAGAGGTTTGGCATAGTTACTTGCTTTGTTTATGGTGTTTGCATTTGGCAAAACAAATTGTGCGAAAATGGCCGAAAGTGTATTACAAAATTATACAAAACAACAAATAATGTCGGCGTGTTTACACCACTTCGGAATATTAGCCTTTAGTATTACGTCTTCTATTTCTCGGTAAAGACGACCCGAGTAAAAATATGTAAACATTCGGTATAATTTATTAATTAAGTGCGTATCACAATCAATTTAATTTTTCAAAGTCTAGACAACAGCTTCCTCTTATGTCACTATAAACACTTTCAATTTTTGGCATTTGTTCAAACTACTTAAAAATACTTTAGATTTCTCTAAGCGATACTTTATTCCCTTATTTCGATTACTATTTTTAGATATTTAAATATAATTTTGATGATAGTATATATATATATATATATAAGATATAAATCTTCATTGAACAAAACAATAATAATAATAGGTTTAAACAAAAGATTGCACACTCAATAACTGATAATCATTTTAATTTTGATATTTTTGAAATGCATCCTATATCCTGTAAATTATTAATTCATAATATCGTCAATAATGTTGCTCAATTGTTTATGACTTTCAAAACGTATTATATGATTAATTTACTTAAATAAATATGTCGTGTTATGAACTACTGCTTTACCTGTTCGGTGTAATGTAATCACTTCCATGACAGTGAAACGAGTATAAAAATGCAATAATTAATAGACGAAAGTAAAGAGAAGGCAGGCAAAATGTTAAGTCTTTATAAATACTCGATTATTATTCGGAGGGACGTATTATTTTGAATGCAATCTGTTGAAGAATAAAGAGTAATTTTGTTAACAATATACAAATATTGTATTATTCTTATATTTACATCGATTCATCCAAAAGGTATTTGAACTTTGATTATTACTCTATCCTGAGAAGTGCAAACTCGTTCGAACAGCATCTTTTGTGTTGTTGCTCTATAATTTAAAATAGCTAAACGAAAATGCTGAAGACGAAATGGGGTGTCATATTTCCAATTTGATATTTAAATATTTAAAAATTTACGATACCGACGCACTATTGTTAAAGCGCAAAATGGCTGTTTACATTGAGTAAATTCTTTTTAATGGTTTCAGAAGTGAAAGAAAATTTTTTTCGAGCCGATACGATTCGATTTAAATATATTGATTGTAAAAAATCGTAGATAAAGATATGCGTGTGATCACGTAATATGGTAAATTTCGCAAATTTATGTAGTTACGGAGCACGTAAAAAAAAAGGGAAAATTTGAAGGCGGGGAACCCGATAATTTTCCGATAAAGGTTTTTAGACATTCATAAAAAAAACTTAATAGTGCGTAGGAGGAAAAAATAACTGGGAGGGAAAATATTTGTGAAAAACGATATTATTTATTTAAAATGGCATAACAAGAAAATGACGTGACGCAAACGAAAATGTCTGATATTCGTCATGCACAAGTTGACAACGTTATCTTTTAGATTTATCACGATTCTAAGATAAATGCAATGCCTACCAACTCAAATATTCGTCTGCATTGTTCTCAAAACTGGATTTTTTATTCTTCTTCTTCTTCTTGCTGCTGCTGCTGCTGCTGCTGCAACGAATTTCATATACATAAAAATTTCTTTCGAAAAACTAGATTATATAATATATTTCCTGAAAAGAAAAAAATTGCCTCGGTTGCTTCATATATTCTATCTTAGTAAAGATTCAACAACTTGCACAACTCCTACGCTATTGTGAAATTTCACATTGATATCTTAAATTTCTATTCTTGATACAGAATCAAGGACACTTGCGTATCTGCATCTGTACCAAGATAAATTCACTAGGGATATTGATGATCATCGCTCTTTTCAGTTTTATAAACTTCTGATAATCAAATCATCATCATCATCGGTAGTAAATGTGAGTTTTTCTAGCGAGATAAATAAATAAAAACACGCTTAAAACGTTTCACCGTTTAACGAATATAAACTTTTTTATCGAAATTTTCACAAATATTTTCGTGCCCAAATCTGATAAGGGTTATCGATTTGTTCGAGTTTATTAACTTCAGTCGAATATTTGCATTATTCTACTTTAAAAAAAATGTTAAGCGCTAACTTGTCTTAATCTATTATTAAGGTAGGTCCAGGTCGTCAGGACATTAATCCAATGACAGTTTAAAACTGGCACTATTATCAGTGGTAATCTGAAGACATACCGTTTAGCTTTCAAACAATTTATTCTAATTAGCGTATTGTATACAGTATTTAAAACTATGCTATGGCAGTTTTCCAATTGGAAATAAATTCTAGATCGTCTTGTAAGTATACCGAAAAATTTGTTACTATCGAAAGATGAGCTACGGAAAGAAGAGCATCTGATAGATGTATGAAGAACGACATCAATTAACTATACATTTTAATAAATCACATTCATAAAAAATCTACATTCCATGTTTCTTATATTATTTACAGGCAACTTAATATTCTTTAATTGAAAAAAAGCTAAAATCATTTAATGGTCATAGATTACGATCTCAACTTCACAATGATTATTATTATAAAACAAATTTTTCAATTATTTTTTCCTGGAGATAACACTCATTATAAATGGCATTTTAAAAATTTCTTAAGAGGATATTGATTAGGCATGAACAGTTCGCAAATTTTCATGCCCCGTCCCGCCAAAATATTTAAAACATTTTCGTTTACAAGTTAGTTAAGTGAATATTCTAACGCAATTTTCAACATTTGCAGTTAAATGCATCTAACTGGCTACAAAATAACTAAAAATATAAATGTGATGTAGGTGAATTTGGCATCGGAGGATGGAATCCGGATTCCCCTGAAAAGTGATAGAATTTGTTTGTTTATAAATATCAGATTTCGCTTCTGAACTTATGCTGTAAGATAACATTGGTTCGCTTTCCTTTTCTCTCCATTAATTTTATAAGAAATCAATTTTTATGATAAATTTCGTATTTACTTTTGATTGTACTATTCATCTATCCTGTTATTGATTCGTGAATATTACAAATCTTCATTTTAAGGATAGGTACTGTAGCTTGCAGAATTTCAACTTCATAGAAATACAACCGTAAATCTTACAGAATAAAATGTAAAAAAAATCTTGTAATTCAAGTATATCGAGTTTTAATCAAAATTACAGTATTTAACATTAAAATAAAGACAGAAAAAAATTCTTCTTCTATTCATCCAAGTAATTCAAGTTCATAAAAATGATTAACTACTTAAATAAATGGTAATTATTTTTCAATAGTAATGCAAAAAATATATTAGTGAAAACATGATTTACGGATTTCTTTCTGAACTGTCAACAACTCAAATTTTTGTTTTCAATGCAATTTTTTTACCATATCATTATTTGTCAAAGAGCATTTATTTTCTCTTTATTACTATATCTCCTATTTACCATCTGCATACGTTGTAGGATTACTGAAGTTTAGCATTAAAATTATTTTAGAAATGGCCGAAATGTAAGTTATTCAGATCGATTAACATTTGGATCCAAATTATAACATGTTCCAGAAGCTAAAGCTTCTATAATCGCATGACTAAATCCAGAAGATTAAGAATTTTTATTAACATTTTCCGATTAGATATCAGCTACGAAACAATTATTATTTATAACTGACATATCACTCGTATCCGCACAGAAATGTAGGCCTCCTTAATGATGAAATATTTAACATCATCAGCAGAAGTACAGAAAAATGTATCGGGTATGACACATTTTATTATTTAATGCGAAAATATATCAATCAGTAATAAGATCAGATCAAACTGGAAGATTATTAAATTTCGTTATTTCTTTAATAATAAACAGATTAAAAAAACAGAAATTAAACATTTTTTACATATGCATAAAATAATAATTAAAAAAAAAATGAAAAAATATTTGCATATTTTCATTGTTACTGATATTAAATTCTAAGAAAAGTGTATCGTATTAACTTTTGAGATTTGCATTCCTGAATTTTTGGATATGTCCATTTATATTCAAGGATTGCTATCTAAGGGCAATTAAAACCGGTTCGCTTGTCCGAACTCATTCTTCTACTCCCTAAGATATGGTTTCATTCATAAAAGTGCATGTTATGCAGCAATCTGCTTTTATTCCAACGAGATAATTAATATACTCCAAACTAACCTTTACCATTTTACTATTAATTTAATAGAATTTACTAGAAATATAAAATTGCTCTCGTAAATGAAAACACAGATTTAAAAAAAAGGAAACACATCGGTAAGATTTATTAATTAAATCAAAATTTGTTCGCATATCTAAAGAAAATTTACCAAGTTGAACAGTGTTTTCTGCAGAAAACACTGCATTAATTAGGCTATTGAATATGAATAACTATTAAATAATGTGAAAAACCAGGATGTGAAGTGTTATGATGATTATCACAAACGATATAATTCCGCCTTTACAGCAAATTATATTTTTTAATCATTTAATTTTCTGCCAGGGAAGCATTTTATAGAAAATTTTTATAACATGCTCTCTCCCGTATATAACATATAGGAATACATGATTTAAAATCATCAGTTAAATACGCATACTTTCCGTAAGATTAGAGGTTTCTAATCCAAAGAATGGATTAAAATCATTTACCACTTAAAGAAAAAAGATTAAAACCGTTCTCACATGTTTTTCGGATTGCATTTTTCTGATGTACTTTTTGAATATTTATACCAGATAGAAAAATTATTACAAACAGATTTTTTTATAGCATAGTTTTAACCTAAAGATGAGAATAATAGTCAGATCAATCACCGGAGAGAAGCTACATTTGTGTAATGTAGTCGTCATTATTTTCCCATTAACTCCTGCATTTTAACATTAAAACTTACTATTTAGAAACTCCGCTCAGATTCCATTTAGTTCGCTCATATTTACTTATTTATAAGAAAACGCAGTATTTAATTTTTTTTTTTGCAAACCATATATATTTTTTTCATATTCGTTTCCTATAATAGTACTTAAGTTACTATATTTAGCAGAATAAAGAAAAAGATTAGTTAATACGAAAACATTAACTAAACAGTTGCCGAAGATGTAACAGAATGGGTTTATAACATTATCGAATAGTTTGTAGTTTATCATATAAATCATTGTTGTCACGAAATTTTATTAAATGTGTTTATGTTTTAATTTTTACGATGATAAATACCGCAACCGTTTCGTGATTGCAATTACGACAAAGCATTATAAAGATGATAATA
Source organism: Olivierus martensii (assembly GCA_000484575.1). Classification (NCBI taxonomy): domain Eukaryota; kingdom Metazoa; phylum Arthropoda; class Arachnida; order Scorpiones; family Buthidae; genus Olivierus; species Olivierus martensii. The sequence goes on along the minus strand of AYEL01089165.1, from coordinate 82,527 downwards.
ATAAGCACGCATTAATAATAGATTTAAACGTGTTAACGTGTTTATATGAAACTAACCTTAAAAAAGTTATCAAAACTCGTAAAGCTAATAATAAACGTGCAATATCGCTCGTACATGTCGCAAACAATCTTCTAGAATAAAGTTCGAAACACTAAGATACAATTGGGAATTTTTTACCTTCTCTTCGATCTATTTACGATTTTTATGCATTTTAATAAGTAAACAATGAATAACTATCATTACGTAAGTTTTTAATAAAAATATGAATCGAATCAGTTCAGTTCTAAATAACTTTCATTGAAACTCTTCCTTATAATTATAAAACGCAGATTTTATGTAACTATCGAGACAGTTAAATATTGGTCAAGGCAAAGGATTAGTATCATAATTCCAAGAAATGCCTGATTGTCTATAGTAAGTGCAATATAGAATTTTTTTTTTTTATTCGGAATTCACTGAAAAAAGTTATTAAACTGTTCGAGATACATAAAATTACCACATTTTATTCCTTTTAATATTCCGCAATTCGTTTTTAGGTCTAGTTAAATTGCTAAAATTCAACTATTAAGCTATGTTATTTAATATTTAAAGAATTTCCTTATCACGCTCCTTAAGAAAATATTTTATTTATCCTTATCGCAACTATAATCTACTATGTTTATTCCATTTAATTCTACCGTTTTTCTTTTATAACGGTAAAGGGTTAGGAAAATATTTTTCCTTTCACATCACGCTTTAAAAGCTCTTTTAATGTTTTCATTTTTATGTACAAAATTAAATCTAACATTTTCCGAATACGTTTTTTCCCCAAACTCTTCACGAACGATTGCTCAAATCGAAATCACATCCTCGTTTATATTTTTATTAACGTAAATAGTTAAAAAAATCATATGTGGCATCTATTTATTTACGCGTTGATATGAAATTTGCACTTGGAGAATTTTTTCGCATACTTTTTAATATCAATGTACTCTACTATCGTTAATACTTTTCCCGGTCTCATTTCCTCATGATGTTATTTTTGTAGATCTACTTTCTTGGGTATTATAGATTAATATTAAACGCGTCAAAATTGTAAATAACTTCTCCATTTCCGTGAAAAATTGAATCGTGAATTAGTTTATTTTTTTAACATAAATATTAGTGACAAAGGTACCAATCAAAACGTGGAATCAGACATAAATTGCTATTTTAACTACAATATTAGTGACAAAGGTACCAATCAAAACGTGGAATCAGACATAAATTGCTATTTTAACTACAATATATTCATACATACCTCTATGCTTGGTACGCCAAGGTATCGCAGTTATCAAATTAGAGTAAGAAACTGAAAAGATTGGAAACTTGTTAAATAAACATTTTTTTTTTCCTTAATAATAATGTTGTTTGAGTTAGTTTAACAATTTATCTACAGTAAAATAAATAAATATTTATAAAAATTACTGTTGCTTAAACGCGCTTGAAAAATATGCCAATTAATTTTTTGAGTTTAAAATAAAAAAAAACAATTGCAACTTTTATTTTTAATTTGCACTCCGTTCTCTTCGAATAATTTATATGTGACTGTCGTGTTTTTATAAATATTTTATTACTAATTTTATACACCTAAATATTACAATTTTTAACGCGCTTTAAAAAAATATAATAATTCCTTCGGTTCATCAACCTTTCCAACCTTCAACTTCGTTTTCAGTTTAGCATTATTAACGGCAACCTTTTTCAAAAGAAATGCGAAATGGCCTAGAAAATTATCAGGCATAGCATTAAAGTATAACACTTTCTTAAAAAGAAGCCATCGACTTTTCATCTCCCGCAGCAGTGCGAACAAAAATGGCGTCGTTCTGAAAGCCGGTGACGTCACACGCCAATGACTTCCTACCTGGTACCACGTGATTGCTTTAGTGTGTCAAGCACAGAGGAAAAGTCGAAAACTTCACTTTTCTGACACTGCCCTCTAGTGCCTGGTTCGTAATGAGGCCAGAGTGACGACGAGTCATTGCCCCTGAGACGAGAGTCGGATAGCGGTTCTGGCTTACACGTTACTGTACAGTTGGTGATCGTACTGTCTACAGCTGATTGTTGCAGTAGGACAGACATGATTCGAAATCGTCACTGGGTCTGCGAAAGGTTCTTCTTAGGACCTTCCTCGGTAAGTACTAGTATATCGTGCACCGATGCAACCTAGGATACTTGCCAATCTTTACTGTTTAAATTTAAATATCGAAACGCCGTCGGCTTGATACAGTGTCTTATATACATACATATTCTTTCACCCGCCGACCTTTATTGTGCGATTTATGAGTCCAGACGTTTCTGCCGTCGTATTTATCGATTTTTCAATCTTTTTACGTCTTTGTTTATTTTGATGCCGGTGTTATTTGTGAGTGAAGTAAGGGGATACATCTTATATTCTTTCTTCTGTATTCGATACAATTAGGAATAACCACACATAGTAAAAGACTTGGGTCCGGAAATACGACAGACAAAAGATCGAAGAAGGAAGCTGGGCTACTTTCGTCAATAAGAAGGTCGGCACCAAACCGAGGTTATGACCTAGGTCCGTGGAGCTTCATTTGGCACACCCTCGCCTTTTTACACCTGTCGACAGGTGTTGACAAAAGATGTTGCGGATTTAAATTCCGGTTTATCAACAATTTTTTTTTTTTAACTCCCGCCCGGAGAATGATGTCAACTCGACGTGATTAAACGGCGTAAAAATGAGTTCCCGTTAGCAATTTCTAACGTTATAGTATTTTGTTTTTTACATCGTTTCCCTCCGTTGACGTTGCTTTCCCTTTAAATCTCAAAAAAGTTGGTTTTTAATCAATTAACGGCATCTACACTAACAAGCCAGTGCGCATGCGTTAGACTGTTTTCTTCCAAAGCGGATATTTTTATCGTGACGGTTATCGTCTGCCCACGTGGTCACTGACGTCATTGCTATTGGAATGGCTAACCACGTGATGCACGGAAAAACTAATATTTCGGAGCGAGTGAAAGAGGAGTACTTTGACTTTAGCGAGTTTGTTGACGTCAATCGTAAGACCAAAGTCCGTCAGAAGTCGGTCACCAGATGGCACTGTATGGAACAGATAGCAGACGGAATTGAGGTAGTCGAACTGCTTCATGCTGGCTGCGTTGTGGATACTTTTAAACTAACTAATCATGCTAAAGTCTGGCATGAAGGAAAAGGCGGAAGTTTTTTACCTACGGCATCTAAAACGTTCAACCACCGACGGAATTAAAGCTTTGACCTTGCTGTTTTGTAACCGCATGTGGATGGACAGTGACATTTCTCAGTTTAGCATACCGTATCTATCAACATTACATGCAAAGGCCTGTTATCTATGTGGATGAACAGTGATGTAGGCTACAGGGACAGCGAACTCTCGAGTGAAAATCGCTTCTGTCAGTGGCCGTGACCTCATACGACCTACATACCCTTGTCACGTGACCGAAAATCCTGGGTGTGGTGAAAGGGGGTAGCATCGACAAATCAGGTCAGTGAGGGTCACTTTTGTATTAGATTTTTCCTATTCATTCGAAATCGTTATTTTGACCTCTACCATGGAGACCTTGACTTTTAAATATTTTGACGATCACCTTAAAAGAATTTTTTTGTTTTGTGGGTAATTTTGTATGACGCAAAATTTACTAACAACGCGCAATATCCGGCATGAAACGCGTGTCCTAATTTCATTTTAGTTATACCTGCGTCACTAACAGTTTTTAAGAGTATCACAGAAACGTTTCATCTTTTTGTATTCATCATCAAGTGGGTTTACAAGCATAGATTTAAAATTATTATTTTCGATTAAAATTAATCGAGTAAATTTTAATGACATCGAATTCCGTGGTGATAGTATTAGTTAAAATTTTATGTATTATCTGCATAATATTAACCTCTCTTTTATCATTGTCACAAGTTTAGCAAAGGTTAAGATCTCGTTGCTATTTTGCTGAGAGAAAGTTCATTACAGATAAGGATAATCGGCTGCACTAAAAGATCCTCGTTTCCTACTTCTTATCTGGTACACGATACGTTTTTTTTCTGCTTATCGTGCGTACTCGAAAAAAGTAATAGTTAAAACGAGCATAGATCGTTATCAACGTGATGACAGACGTAACTGTCTTTAGTAAATGTGTGTATGTGTACGAATATATTTTTATATACAAAAATGTTTACTAGATTTCTGACATAATAATCCTTTTGCAAAAGATTGTCGAACTTGCATAACTCGCTCCAGACACGGCTGTGCTGTCTGCTCCAGTCTCCAACTTCTATCTTTAGCTCGAAAACATTTCAAAACAACTGTTAGCAATTTCAATCTTCCTCATACTACGTGTCTATAGATTTGTCTGGGAGATCAGGCTAATCGTGTTGGTGCTGTTTTCGGTTATAATTTCTCTCAAGGCCAACTTCAGTCGCACTTCGTGGAAGATAATCCTTTAAACAAGAACGCTTGACGGAAACTAGCCACTTCCTCATTTGACGAAATACAAAAAAGAGAAGAAAAAAAAGACGTGTCGAACGAGGTGTCGTCGTCGATGATGTCATATGCGAGGTCACAAATTGCAACAAGTCAATTTTATTGTTTGATGGAATTTTAGGTGAGGGACGACGTGCCTATTCATTGCAATGATGAAACGAAAGTTAAGCAATGTATTTTATTTGTTTTATTCTAAAACAAATGAAATCTTATTGGTGCCTTATATGTAAGATTGGTATTAGAGGTCCATAGTTCGAAACAACAGAGGAAGAACGACGATAATGACGTCTAAATGGCGAGAATGAATTTCACAACCAATGTGTTTATCGCTACGAGAAGATAAAATAAATCCCTGACGTCATTTAAAAGGATATTTTGTATATAAGATTTCTAGAACAGAATTTTCTATAAACATATTAATATAATTGTCCAACCAATTAATATGAACCAGACGTAAAAGTTTTTTTCTGCTCGTACTCTTGGAAGTTTATAGAATATCAAAGTTCATCGAATTATTTTCGTTTTGTAACATATAAGTTACAAACTAGATGTCAGTATGGATTACTGAAAAATAATTTGAAAAAAATAGGTTTTTCTCTTCGGTAAATCTTAATCCACACTTGTCGTAAGGATAAGTGTTGAAAGGTTACAGATAAAGGATTACAAGAATGTGATTGCATGAGAAGAGTAAGAAAAAATGGAGCTAAGATCTGTGTCGTGGCAGACAATACCACACAATTAGGTCAACAATTTTTTCATATTCGCACAAGCTGTTTTAGATAATGTCATGGCGGCATAGTGAAATTTATACAACACGAGGTTAGCAGACGTATAATTATCCAAATTTTTACAAAGAATTCAACCTGTTTTAACGCAATTAGAACTGGCTACTCGAGTTAGCCAATGTTTCTTAATTTATATGTAATTATATCGCTAATTATATTACTTTTTGTAATTTATTAATATGATTTAAGTAACAGTCTAATTTCCTTTTTGTGATCATTTTATGTCAACATGTTTCTTTGGAAAAAATATATATATATATAGACTGTAATGAGATTGCATTCGTCCTATCTAATGCTTTCTTCAAGGTATTGACACCAAATTAGCAACCATACCAGAAATTATACTTCAAGGGCAAAAAATGATTGCTATTTTATAGTTAATTTTTCTTGTTTTATTTTTTCCTTCTGATCTTTATCAATATCTTTGAGGTCAAACATCTATCTTCTTACAGCAAAGAAAGCAAGCATATTTGTCAACATGTTGGATTAGTTAACCGTTTGACCTAGTCCACTTTCCTGCAAATCTTCCTACGTTCACTGCAAACAAGTTTTCGATTAGTTTTACGAAAACCAGTTCTACATTTTTAAAACAACAATCAAGGTCGATTGAAATTCTAGTATAAGCAAATGGAATGTTTAGTCGGTTCAATATGGAACAATAAGTAGATTTATATTCTTTTATAAGGAAAGTGATATATCAAATAGCAACAGGTATAACTTCACATTAACTGCTATCTGTTAATTCCAACTGTGCATTCAGTTTTTGAATCCTTTCCGAAATATTTACTGGACTAAATTTGATTTCATTTTTAATGCTTAAAAGCTGATATATAAAAATTAATATAAATTGGAAACTGGACATAAGTCAATTAGCATTTATCAATCAGTTAATTATCCATTGTTGTTACTTGACCTTCACAACTGTATCAAAACAAATACCAAAGCCGGAAGGCACTAAAAGAACATAAAAATCTAACTGTAAAATCTCATTCTGTCCTTGTTTATATATTAAGAACATTATTTTTATATATAAATGTAATTAGATATCTTTATATATATACGTACTGTATATTTATTATGGCGAAAAGTTATTGATTTCTAAATTCCCGTTATAGTGACAGATTAGGAAAACTTTGTTATGATGAACCGGTTTCAACATCACTCTTACATTTTATCAACTTACTAGGTCAGTTAAGAAAGGGTTTCATTCCACAAAATAGAGCAGACAGATATGGAAATTGCTTCTGATTCGTTACACTTCTGTCAACATCCAAATACACGTACTTTAATTTCATATGGAAAGAAAAAAAAGTAACGTTATACATTTGCTATTCCCTTCAGAATTCTAAAACCTGTATAAAACGGTTTTGACCTTACGAATATAACTCTTGGAAGACGAGTTAAATATTAAAATAAGGTTCATTCGCAAAGAATAACAATTTTATACAAGTTTCATTTAAGAAATTAAGCATTTAATTGTATATAACCAAATTAAGGCCATTTTCGTTTAATTATCCCATCTCATCAGATATAGTATAGAAAGAGTTCACCTGTTTCGAAATTTGGCAGTTAATTATACCAAAAAAAAAGTCAAAATGATTAATAACAGACGACAGCCGCCATTTTAAGTCCGATTTCCCAGAATTCTTTGCACTGCAATGCTTTCGGCTGCGGTTTATAATTTAATCCGAATACTGGCATAAATGTAAATTATCCTTCGGAATTTTTACCAAAACTAACACATGAAAAATTACATTACTTTGTTACGAATTATTAATATGTAATTTTGGAATTATTTAATGGAATGCGGACGAGAAGTGTCAGGCTTATTTTTTTAAGTGGTCACTGACCTGTAGTATCAAGTAAACGCACTGCACATAGTATAAAAGCCGACGAGAAGATGTTCGGTATAAGTACAACGGATGCCGTAATTATAGACGGAAGTTTGACGTTGTGGTGTCGGACGTTGGCTGATTGCCAAGTAGGCCACTTCGTTTTGTGCACGCTACGCGGGTAAATGACCCTTTCTCCGGCAAAATGACGATCTCTCGTAGATTCCGCAGAGTTCGCTCATCCGAATATCTTATTGACATATCCGTCTTGCGTCATACAATGACGTTACGGAACGTCATGGTGCTACCTTAGTACCGTTACTAAAGTTGATTGACAGCTTATAAGCGATTGTCGCCAATGTACTATCATCCAATGACCTTAATTATATTGTAACTACCGAGAAGAGGTCGCGCCGGTTAGCGGAATCACCTGACAAGTAGGTCAGGTCAAGACATCGTTCCTCTCTCTTCTTCATACCTTTTCTCTTCCTCTATCATCATTTTTCTGGGTCACGTAGCTTCGTATTGCTTCCACATCGTAATGGTGAAAGTAAGGTAAAGGTTATATAGCATTTACAGTTTTTCAAAACATGTTATTCTTACGTATTACCCAATGGGACGCCATTAATTATGTTTTTCACCCGTTTTTACGAATTCGACTTCGATTTAAAAGAACTTTTATAATTTTCATCGCGTAAAAAATTATTTCGGAGCTGTTTTCAATCGATTTGGAAGATAATCACTAAATAAAATTATCAGTTTTTATATATTTTTATGTTTAAAAAAATAGCCGCTAACTCAAAATGGCGATTTCGACTATAACTCCATCTGGTTGTAGTTACGCGAATTAATGTAGACGTTTCCACACGTTTGTTTTTAAATTCTAATTTGCTTCATTTTTTGAAAGATGCGTGACTAATTAGAAATAATCTTACGTTCGATAAATTATTTTTAGTATGATTATTATTTTTTTGCTTAATTTCGTAATGCATTATGCGAGGCATGAAAATATTTGAATTTTTTACACGCGTAGGTGTTTAGAAGCGCAGTAAAAAGTGCTTTTAAAATTTTCTTAAGTTATAATAATGTTTAAATTCGTTTTTGTTTACTAGAAGGTAATAATAAATCATACAAAAAAAGCGGTCTAACCGGAGTAGTTTCGAAAATGAAAGGTTTAAAAGTGTGTAAATGTTCTGCACTAGTGGCTCTAGAGCACTAGTGTTTTTTGAAATATATAGGACAGACAAACAGCAGACGGTAAAGTTGTGACAACCTTTAACATAAAAAAAAAATAATAATAATTACGGTAGTTTGTTAAAAGTATATATTCAAATGAATCACTTCCGACATCACCGATGCCGGAAATTTTTTGAATAATTACTATATGTTAGAAATGCTCTGCAGCGTTTTGTTGACGGAAAACAGGAAGTAATCTGTCCTTGAAATGATATCTCTCTCTCAGACTCGGGTATTACAGCGTGAGATATAAAGAAGTCGATGTTTATAACTGTCGAGAAAAGTGTATAATAATAATTAATAAAAAAAATTTGCTTAACACGTTGAGAAATGACGTCACGTGTCGCAGGTGTGCAAAGCAGGCAGATACAAAACATAGCCCCCTTTTTTTTCTGCCGTATTTCTGTTGGAGGAAGGGAAGCAAGCATGCACATAGGGCCACTGGCAGGAAACTAAAACAGCGCCACTGTCTCTGTTACGTGTATGTGAGTGTGTGCTGCTGGTAGAGCTCGGGTCATTGACCTGCCTCGACTGATATGGCGTTGGTAGCCGGTACAGATAGAGCTCTGCGGAGCCGTTGGCAGTGGTGACAACAGACTGGCTGGAAGACACGACTCTAAGGTCATTGAGTGTTCGCTTTCTACCAAGTCTTTACCTATCACAATACCCTGTGTTTTTGCTTTAAGTGTGTATAGCAGAACATTCGTCGAAGGGTTATTTGCCTTTCCAACATGGTGATGAAGCGAGAAGATACATCATTACTGTAGGTTGTGTTTTATTCACTTAAATATCCCGATTTGTAATTTAAGAAAGGATGTTTAACGGTATTTGTTTATTGACGTGGAGGGGAACGAACGGGGTGATAAAACACTTCCGATTAGAATGATGAGACCGCCATGACAGTATCGGAAGTCAATGATGTAGTATTGTGGCCGTAACACTGACCAAAATTCATAGCAGCGTAACTGGTTAGTCGAGTTTCACTATGTTCTCTCACCCCTTTCATGACCTAAGTATGCGCTTACGACTGCCCTACAGCCCGAAGCAGGACTGGTTTTCGCTAGGACCCACCCGCTGATGACGGAGTAGCCTACGGTTTTCCGCACGAGTTCCTAATACCCTGGTTTTCGGGTCATTCACCCTCCATTGGTACAGTTTATACTAGGATGAGGGAAGTATATTTTGGTAAAAATGTACCGTTTTCACTGTCACGCCCTTGGTGGGCCAACTTTGGAGAGATGACCCCATTTTTTAAAGCGAGTCATTGACCTCGCACTTCAAGCAAAAAACGGGGAAAAGATTCTCTGGGTTCTTTGTCCGATAGAAGTTTTTGTTTTTCGGTGTTTTGTTTTAAAGGAGAAAATTTCGACCCATCGGCAGAATCAGAAAATGGAAATTTATCTCGATTTTTACTGCCATTCGTCGTCATAGGAGCATAGTGGGAAGTAAGATAATTATTAGGATAGAGGGAGGAAGAGAAAGAAAAAAACGGAAGGGTAAATATACTCTCCTTTTAACTAAAAAATCAGATCGACGAGTGTACAAAGTCACTCTATCTAGCTGCGAGTCCTATACATAGCTATTGGACTTTGCTCTGTTGTGGAGGTCATTGAACTCGCTAACAGTGAAAGCTAACCGATCGTTGCAAGAAGACGAAAACACTCGGAGAAAAATCTAAAGCTAAAATAATACTTATTCCATTTTTAAACAATATTTTTTTAATTATTTAATAGTTATTTTTTTCGTCATTTTTTTTTGTTGTGATAGGGGGTCAATGACCCGAGTGATGAATTACAGCTTTCCACCATTTCTGTCTGTAGCTGATCAAAAAGTGGCGTCATATCGTAATGGTACTGTTACGTTTCAGAGGTCAATGACACAGTCTAGCGGATTCTGTATACAGGTTTGTGTGGTTCCAGACCAGTTTGATGTCTTCGGGATTCGTCGTGCGGAACGCGTATCGTTAAGAATGACCTAATAAAATGAATCCTTTCGCTGTGAAGTTCCGTTTTGGTTTCTCTTATTTCGTGTAGATGGCGTACTGCAGCTGAGATACAGGAAGTGCAAGGTGACTGAACTCCTACACGTGCAGACTATACCAGGAAAAATCTAGCCTGAAATCAATGGTTTGTTGTCGACGTCCTACTTTCTATACGACGTATGTTGAATGGGTAAAGGATCTCTGATACTTCCGCGTTGCTCTACGTCATGTTAGTGACCTGTGCCAAGAAGGGCTTTCTCTTTGACAAGCGGTTAGTCTATGTTCTTTGAGATTATTTTATTAGAGTCATATTCGCGATTTTATTAATGAAAAATTTTTAAATGTGGCATTTTTATTTTTCATAACGATCGATTATCTAACAGTGACGTCATTTTTTCGAAAATTTTCAATTAATAGGAACAAAAAAAAGCTTCAATTCTATTATAAATATTCTCAGAATCCCGGATGCCGTTTCGTTTCCACCACGAAGCTTTTGCACATGTTGAACGGGTCTTTTTTTAGGATTCTTTTTTTAATCTGTTTTTTTTTTCTTTTTGGTGTGACAGTGGGGCAGGAAAGTTCGCAGTTACAATTATAGGTCAGACACCCCGCTTTTCCTGAAGGTCATGGTAGAGTTCCTTAGTGTGGCCCCCAAGTTATCTGTGGCAATGAGTGGGTCTTATATATAGGGCATTTACCTGTCAACCTTAATACGCTTTAGTCTAACCGGGTGTCGGCCAAATACCGATAATTTTTAAACACTTAAAAAAAGTGTTATAAAATGCTTTTTTATGTCAGTGTGCAGGGTGCACTTTTTATTTTTTTTTATTGCTAGGTGATCACTTGAGCGCATCAAAACAGGCAACAATGGAATATCAGTGGTTCATGTCCAACTCGATTTGGCCTCATTCTCACGAATTGTAGTTTCATATCAGCATTGAAGCTGCCATTTTCCCGTTTCCCTACACAACTTATACAATCAATGATGTAATGTCACCTGTACGCAGCAGGTAAGTCGTATCCTGCAGGGAAACGGCACGATAAAAATAGCAAAGATGTGAAAGTTTGCAAAATCAGACAATTCTCTGTTTTAAATATTTTATAAATAATAATAATCATTTTTATTGTTTAAAGATAAGCGACCTTTTCAGTTTTTGTTTTGAAGTATTTGTTGCTCAGGATCATTGACATCTTCACGGAGTCAGATCTCGACCTAATTTCGACTTGTCTGGTCGATACTCTCTTAGCGAGGTCAGAAATTTGTAAAACAGTTTATGAACTCTAAGACATTTTCACTGTGCTTTGCTTTTTAAGTCGCTTGTTTTCCTTATAACTTCTGAAGGTCGATAAGCTATTGCTACAGATCGTCAACAAGATGAAGACTGTTTTTGTTATTTTCTAGTTTAAAAATATGACAAACGAGGTTGGTGCAAATGAAGATTTTGTAAGATTTTTAGGAAAGTAATTGCACGAATAGTTTATTGAAACTTGTAAACATTAATCATTGTTTAAATATGTAATATTTTGATATTATTTATATGGAATACTGATACTATACTTTTATCATTTCAGGAAGTATGATACTTCTGCTTCTGGGGTGGGTGCCTAAGATGAGCTTATTCCACGACATTAAATTAAAACGAAGGAAAGTAGACTCACGATGCAGCAGTGACGGTGAGACAAGTGTTGATATAAACATGTCATCTCCCGATAGTGGTGCCGGTACAGATCCATTCCAAAGAGAAGGAGACACAGTAACAGCGGGCCTTGCATCCGACGACGGAGGAGATGCATCGGGCCCAGAAATTTGGGAACCCGAAGATACGGAGGAGCATGTAGAAGGCCAACGTAAAAGATCGCTCTGTACGGATCCGACGAGAAACACTCCTGTGGATCATGGCCATCAGCAGGATTCTGAAGAAGAAAGTGAGAGACCTACTGAAAGTCCTCAAGTAGAACGAAGAAATAGCGTTTTCGACGGAGGAGGGGAATGCAAAGACGGGAAAGAGGACGAACAAGGTTTGGATTTAAGTAGCCCTTCGCGTCAAAGAGGTTCCGAACATCTACCTTATCTGAGTCCTCAGTTATGGCCTCCATCGAGTGCCATGTCATATAGAAGACACTTTAGCAGTAGCAGCAGCCAGGAGGAACTAGTCGAAAGTCGGTATCAGTCCCCTAATTCCCAAGAAGAGGATTCACGGTCACAATTCCGACCACCACTCTTGATGGGAGAATTGCATGGCAGGAAAACTATGGTTTGGACAGGTCCACAGATGTTGGGTCGCAGGCCGGAGAGCACAGCTACTTCGACTAGCGATTCTCCAACTCCCTCACACAGAGTGTCTCCATCACAAACTCCAACTAGTACGGAGGGAGGTGGTGTTGCACCTCGCCCTCTATCTCCCCGCTCTCAAGTATTTGCTTTCTTCACTGCGGCAGCTGCCACTCCTCAGTATAGTATATTGAATCAACCTCCTCAATCCTCCATACCCGTCTCTTCACCCTATTCCACAACCAGGATCACAACTAATGAAACTGTAGTTAATAATTATAATTTCAATGCGGGATCCAGTAGAACACCATATAGTCCTTCCATGGGGACCTTGGATAACAGAAATAGTGAAGAGGAGAATACATATAGGTTATCGGCATCAGCCGATACACCGACTCCAACCTCTCAGCGTTCTTTCTGGAGTTCGCAAACCACAGAGAAAGTGGCTACTTCCTCGACTTCTCAACAACCGGACTCTCAAGCCTTGAACTTAACAGTTGCTGTATATACGGGAAGTGCTACTACTTCGCGAGGTACGACGGGAGAAGAAGAAGAAGATGATCAACCCATGGTGTGTATGATATGTGAGGACAAGGCCACGGGGCTTCATTATGGTATCATCACTTGTGAAGGGTACGTGGTCCTGGAGAACACCTGAGTGGATTTGGTAGACCAAACAGGGAAGTCCTGTTCTGTGTGAATAGTGCTTTATTTAAATATGTGACAAACACAAATATACCAGGTTTCCATGAAGGAGTTCAAAATTTTATTCTGATTTCTATACATTATTTATTTTTTTCTTTCTTAATTATCATTAATATAAAATTTTATCAAGTATTCGGATAGGAAAAAATTACTCAAAATTACATTAAAATTTTTATTTATTTTATTTTTTGAGTTACGTAGAGTAAATAATTATAGTTAAATTAATTGGTAACAGTAGGTACAAAATAAGTTCAAATCTCTCTCTCCATTAACCTTAGAATATTTACACATCATTACCTTTAATTTAATAGAATGGCGCAGATATCTAAAATATTATGTGGAATAGCTTACAATGTTTGTGTTGAATTTTAGAAACATTAAACGTTTAACAATAATAATAAATTCCGCCGTTCACATGTTGGTCAAGTTTAGAATAACTAAACAAATATCGAAATTTGAAACTCTCAAAATGATGTAATTAAAATATTAAATCCATCCACCGTAATTCCGAAAGTTTTAATCTTCTTAGAATTAATAGCACTTAACAAAAGGAGGATTTATTATGAAAATTTGTATGTTGCCAAAAATTTTTGTTAAAAATTACTCGGGAAAAATTTCAAATTTCAAGGCCTTAGGGCACTTCGAAAATATTGTATAGGATTTAATGCGAAAAATGTTAATTTATTTTTTTTTAGTAGTATAATATTTTTGTACATTAATAACTAAGTAGGCAATTTTAGCTGGCTATTGGGTGCAGTCATTCTTGTTTAGAATGTCGTGCTGTGCCTTTCTGATCACAATCGGCATTGACGTCTTATTTACCAGATGTTTGCAGTGTCGCCCCGCTGGGCGTCATTCTCAGGGTGAGTCCCAGGGTAACCACAAAGTAGAATATTACTGCTGATACACGAATAAACAACTTTGCTATTCTAAGAAAGTAAAAAGGAAAAAAAAAGGATTGAAAATGGCCGCTGCTTTAATTTCGTATTCTCGACTTCCGTTGGAAACGTTTCCCTCTTTGAAAATAATTTAATTGCATTTTAAAACATCCTCGGGCGAAAAAATTTTTCTTTGACACCATTTAACAGGTTAGAGCGATAGAGAAAGTATAAGCAAGGAAGCGCGAAATGGCAAACAAAAACATGTTTTTAAAATGAGAAATCAAAGTCGGTTGTGATCACGAGTTATGGATAAGATTTTCTTACCGAAATTTGTATTTAAATTTTTATCATATCTAATAATAGAAGTATTGTTTCCGCATATTTTTTCCTGTACCTAGGTGTAAAGGTTTCTTCAAAAGAACTGTCCAGAACAAGAGAGTGTATACATGTGTTGCAGATGGTAATTGTGAGATAACTAAAGCGCAGAGGAATAGATGTCAATATTGTCGGTTTCAAAAATGTTTACGGCAAGGAATGGTTTTAGCAGGTAAGTATTTACCTCGTTTTAACGGCATTTATCACATAAAATGACGCTATATAGACACTTTCCATCTCCCAAGCGGTTAGAGAAGATAGAATGCCAGGAGGAAGAAATTCTGGTGCGGTTTATAATTTGTACAAGGTGAGTGAGAATCTGCTATAACGAAAAATATTTTTCAGAAGCGGTTACGATTATAAATACTGTTTTGCATTTCAGGTAAAATATAAAAAACACAAAAAAGGTCAGAAAAACGGCCACGTTCGTCAAGAACAGCAGAAACTTCAACCTCGCTATCCTACCCAAGATTGGGCAAATGGGCAGATATTAAAGACAGCTTTAACTAATCCTGCAGATGTAATACATCTACGACACAGAATAGAGAATTGTGTTTCAAGTTCTCGTCATTGTCAGATGCCCACCGAGCAGGCAGTCGCCATGATAACCCAGTTAATAGACTGTGATGATTTCGAAGATGTAGCTACGCTAAAAAACATTCAAGAACTTTTAGATGCAAAATCAGAATTAACTGAAAAATTATGTCAAATAGGAGATAACATTGTTTATAAATTGGTGCAGTGGACCAAGAGATTGCCTTTCTATAAGGAACTCCCCGTAGCCGTCCACACTCAAGTAAGTTACAAATACCAAAAAAGGTTACAGCATAAATTTCATATAAGCTTTTTGACAATCATAATACATAAATAACAACAATTGATCTTCAACTATACATAACATGTTTCAAGATTAACATGCGAAAATGTAATTGCTACACTGAATACATAAATAATTCCCACAAACATTAATTGTTAAACAGATAACCAGAACTTTATTTAGTCGATCTCGGATCACCTATGTTTAAAACACGATTTCGGGTTGATATACAGTATTAAGATAATACCTAATTTCCATACAAATTACTTTTGTTTTTCGTGAATATATTCTAGGTATATCCAACATTTATAGCTCTAAACAGCGTACAAAACCCATAAATGGATATAACATTATTCCTGTTTACAGTACCAAGTTTTTTTTAACTCGAAAGTTTTTGTTGTTCAATCGCTGCAAAAAACATCTTAATAAACATTTCTATAGAATTTAATTTTATAAACGGAATTGCATTGTGTGCGATTTTTATTTTTTCCGAGTATTGCTATTAGGAAAAAGTAAATTCAATCCGGAACATAAACGATCTCATTTCGTACATTTATGGTTTCGTCTGGTATTTCAACACTTTCAGGAAGGTTATCATCATTACAAACTCGTCTAATAGATACAATCCGGCCTTGGTTACTGACTGAGTCATCCGCATTGCATAGAAGTGTCCTGGAAGCCCAACCAAGGCTAGATTAACAACCAAAAAAATCCCAACCATTAATAATAAATTTACTATTATTTTCTAGAAAGCGATAAGATTTTATTATATCTCGTTCGATTTAGAAGTTAATAATAAAAAGTTTATTAATGTTTTTTTTTCTTTTCTGTTTAGCTTTTGACTCATAAGTGGCATGAGCTCTTAGTGCTTACAACATGTGCCTATCAGGCCATCCACGGTAATCACAAGTCTACAGATAGTTCGACTTCTGACCCTTCGATCGATCTTCAACACGATATTGCTGCTGATCTCTGCACTTTACAAACTTGTTTAGCTGCCATGATGGGTCGACCCTTTACGTTAGAACAATTAAAACTAGAAGTGGGTCCGCTAGTGGAACATTTGGCCCAGTTAACAGCATCCTTTCGAAGATTAAGGCTTTGTATAGAAGAATACGTTTGTCTAAAGGTGGTCATCATGCAGAGCCAAGGTGAGGATCTCTCTCTTTCGTAATATTTTAAAATATTTCAACTTTAAAAAGTTGAAACGTTTTCTTTTTATTTCAAAATAATAAAAAAAAATATTAACTTGGCCTTCATTAATGCATAATCCACTTATTAAAATTACTAAGATAACTGATTCTGATTATAATCATTAAGTGGTGCAAGGACAATATGGAGTATTCTCAGGTATACCTTGCATATAAGCCTATGCTGCAAAACACATATTTTGGTTAAATTTTATTAAAGAACACCAATTTGTGTACGCTCAAGATTTCCATAAATATTCTGAATAATTGCTAAATTTTCGTACAAATATCTAGGATTTATCGATATTAACGTAAAAAAAGTAAAACAGAAATTCGGCAGAAGAAACACTTAGCTGAGAATCCCGGAAATTCATAGTTCTCAACTTCCCTAAGTGCCAAGTTATTATTTTAGAATTCTGTTATGCAGTATATTTTGAAAACTAAAGTATTAAATTTAGATTTATTGTTTGGAAGCCAAAAATATTTTGTACACGTCCTCATTCATAGTACACTGTGAATGATTTGAGGTTAGTGGTTCCAGTCGAGCAACTGCCGAAAGTGTTTTAAGAACGGTCGTTCACGTTTAGATAGATGAGGATGTAATATAAAGGACAATGATCTATTGACCGTTTCATTAACTGTACTGAGGTTAACAAACTTCGTTGTCAAGTTACTCAATGTTCTTTCTCTATTGCTAGAAGATACCCAGGGAAGAAGAGAACTCGAAACTATCCAGGAACGGTACCTAACAGCTCTTCGAGTATTTGTGGAAAACAGGTTTCCGCAGCAACCAGGACGTTTCAAAGACTTGTTGGCACGACTCCCAGAAGTACAAGGAGCTGCTGCACTTTTGGTTCAGAGCAAAATGTTCTATGTCCCATTCTTATTGAACACCACTGTTAGTAGATAGCAACATCTGGTGAACGCCGGAGAAGTTTGGTTGCGTATCACGCTGCTACCTGTGACTTTTTGCCATCAGACTGTCCAGAATGCAGCCAGCCGATCAATTTGGCGGTTGCCAGCCTTCGTCTGGTCGTCTTCGATGGCCCAAGCTGTGCAATACTTGAGCTGGAGGAGCAAATGTGTACATGATGTTAATAGTCTCCATGTTTTACCATTGGATGGTCAGATCTTATATGTTGTCCTTCAAAAGCCACTGTTGTTGGCTAAAGCGTTCTGTTGAGAGATTAAAAAAAAAGCATGTACTTCATTTCTTCATCATTCTTGTTGTTTGTTGTGATTTTTTTCTATCAATAAAATCGCGACATAATTAAAATTAATTAATTAATTAATTTGTTTTTAAAAGTAACCATAAACGCATTATGTAACTGTAATCAGATATATCGAGTATAAAAAAAAACTGCTCGAGTTTTGTCTAACGGTTAACAGAAAGCATCTGTAAGATGCAAACGATCCGTTGTTAAAATCGATAACTGTTGACCATTATCTAGAAGATAAGGATTTAGTAATACAGTATACATAAATATACGGAAGACACGCGGAGAGAAAAATTTCAACTAGAAAAACAGGAGGAAGTAAGCACAGGGCCAAATCGTAATATCGGTCAAGGAGAATCGACACAGGGGTCACTATCCTCAGTTCGCTTTGTCCTTGTCAGTTGTGTCTCCTCGTGTGCTTCACAACCTTAGACAGTCAACAAATGACGTTCGGCTACTAAATACCGAAACCTTGCGGAGCTTATACGCAGTGGGATTTAATAACAATAGTATGGAAAGTACGAGAACTTGTATCGCTCGCGGCTAAGTCCCTCTCTCGGAAGTAGGTCAGGATGGCGTTCACCCCTTCAGAATGAGAGCAAGCTGAGCTCAATCACGTGATCGTGACCTCGCAACCACGTAAACAACATGGCCGCCGCTACTGCGTCATAATCCTTTAGATACAACCGTATCCCACGCAATAGGACCGACCAATGGACGACGCCCGGTTAATTTCGTGCGAACCACCAGATCGAGAGAATTTTTAATGCGAGACCATTTTGTATTGTTTAATGTTATCATGCACATAAACAGTTTAATAGCTTACCACGGAAAAGATTCGGGGTTACAAAAAAAATTTTATATATATATATTCTCGTATCTGTTGAAACCGTTAGCGCAGTCGCGTTGACGCGCTGTCCTAGTTGGCGGTTAATGACTCGTCCCTGGAACTTTCACCATTCCTTGAAGTAATGCTAACTTACCCCTTCAGTTACAGAGTTCCTGCAAGCTCAAGGCTTCTGCAAAGGCCATTTCCACTTTGGGATAATGACTCTGCACAAGGAAATTGATGTAACAGTAGAAAGGAAAAAACACTCGCCATACATTATTATTATTACTACACATTCTTTTAAAAATTTCTTAAGCTTTTATCAATACAATAATTTTATTATTAAAAAGTCGCACGGATAATAGAGAGGCATTGGCATTTAGCCAAGGCGACTTGTTTATGTGTTTGAGGAAACCGTTATACGAAAAATACCGTTTTTAATCCCGGCATCTTTTCATCCTCCGGGATTTGGTCATTAAGTAATTGGAGAATTTGGGTAGATAAACAACTTATTATTATTTTTTCTCGAGAGCGGAAAGCGAAACTCGATCACTTAATGTTCCGTTATAAATTGTATTGCTCAACATTGTTTTTAGTTAACCGTCGATGTTGACCTAGTGTGTTCATTACCTGGCGAGACGGAGCGAGAAAACCAGACAAAACAGGTCGATTACGCTTTAACCAACGAAAACAATCGCCATAAAAACCAAACCGAACTTGTCAACAATATTACAAGCAGTTGTTGACGTCTTCCATAAGATCTAAATTTAAAATGTTTTGCGCTTTTATTAAAAAGTTAACTTCCGCGTATTGGCTTTCTTTTTTCGTTTTTAATTAGGTCTCGGATAATAACGGAAACGTTAAAAATCCACCTGCCTCTTATCTTTTAAATCCTCACCTGTTCGGTTTTCTTTTTTTATTATTAATTTGGTTATTTGATCATCTGCTGGTTAGCGCAAATTTATCAGCCCACAATACGGTTTTAACAGTTCTGTTCCGGTTGATCGGTGAAGTGCGAACGAGTAAAAGAAAAAATCGATTGTAGATACTTTCTAACCGTCTGGAAATCCTTTGTGGCCCAGTTCCTATGCTTCGTGCGTTTTTTTTATTTATTTTTGCTTTCACGTATTCGACTTAATCATTGCATAGGTCAATGACCTAACGGGTTTCCCTTTCTGTACGGAGTATAAGCAAAGCTCTGTGTTGGTGAGACATCTGGTGATAGCTCGTGACGTTATCTCGACTGGCTAACCTACTTTTTCGCGAGCGCTTCTGGGAAATTCTACTCTAAGCTTCCCGAACTTACACCTGCTCGCGATGACTAGTCAGCGACATTGTTAGTTTTTTTTAATTAACAATAAGATTTTTTTTGTGTGTTAATTTCTATACCGCGGTTTTATTCTGCATATAAATTAAACGATTCGTTAAGAGTTTTCGCCCTTTTTTTATATTCCGTCTGCGATTTTAAAACACCAGGCGGCGAGAGTTAACATAGAAAACACTTGTCACGACGACGGTTGGAACCGTTCCAACACACCTGTGGCGCGAATGGACGGTTCCGTTCCTATGACGACCGTTAGCAACGCGAAAGGAGAAAGCAAGGAAGTCGAACTCGGAACCGTTTCCGTGTTTACCGTTCCTGTTTTGCGGTCATTGAACTTGCAGCTGTCTTTTTAGTACCGACGTCCTCCGTTAGGTGGTGTCAGGTGTAAAGCCATCATCCAGAGGTAGAATATACTTATACTACATCTACTCTACCTCCCACTACACGTAATAAACTCGTTAATTGTTTCTCTCGACGATATTTACCTAATTTATTACTAGAAATTTTTAAAACTAACGACACCGTTCAATAAACAATATCGGTGTTGATAGGCAAATTTTCTCTAACAGATCGCTTTACCGTAAACAACTTTTGCAATATTTATTTAATGTCAAGAGGTCTCGGAAAATATTAATCGGATTTAGAAGCGATTTTTTTTTCTCTCCATTTTTATTTACTGCTTGGCCTGAATTTTCGTCATTACCGTATCAGGAAAAACAAAAAAAGAAAGGAATTCGGTAGTATTTTAAGATGAGTACTTTTGAGTATTGCACGTCCAGATTACTTTTACTGTGCCTAAAGTGATATAGTATCATTAAAATAGGAAAAAACAACCAGGAAAAACCAGTTCTGAAGATCTAGTTCAGGAAAAGTTTGTACTACTGAACTCTATCGTGTCAATATAAAACCTTCGAATGTATTCAACCGTGCGGAAATTCACTCTCAATTGAGTCATGTTGTTGAACTTTTATTGACAACCTCTTTTTTTGTATAGATTGTTTACACTAAATAATTTTGACACAGTTCAAATATCGTAACTACTATCCCGTAATTTGCAATAGAGCAGAGCGAACTGTTATTATAAATAATTACTAAAACAATTGTTAAATGGTGATTATTCTTTTGCCAAGTTTCAGAGATTACGGAAGAGGCGTTAAAAATCTTGGAAATTAGGATTCCCCAAGGTTATTCATCATGGAAATATTTAATGTCCCAGACGCGTTGATTAATTAAAATTATGTATGATAATTATTAAATATCGTATTTAATTTCATTAACTAATTTTAAAAATTATCCGGTGGGACGAGATGATTACATTGAAGATAAAAACGTGTTTAGGATAGAAATCTGCAGACAAGTAGACCTTGAGACAAGTCCCGTTAGTTGAGTACAGGGATTTCCTGAATATTTTTTTGTGTGGTTAAAGAAATATTTAAGAAATCCGGTATTGTAGAACAATAATCTTATGCACAAATAACAATCTCGCTTTGCCTGAAGTGCTAATGAATAAAGATTATTATTATAGTTTGTGAAATCAATACAAACTAATGTATACAGTATTCTTCAAAATAAAATCTTATAAAAAATAATAATAATAAAATTGTGTTTTTTTTTCGATTTTTAAATAATTAATACTTTTTCTAAGGAGAGAATAACCCTATCATAATTTATAAGAAGAAAAAAATAGTTTGTGAAATGATACAAATATAATACAGTATATTGCCTTGAACTACATACATCCACAAGGAAAGTCAATTCTGTGAAATGTTACTCAAAACAAAATCACCCTTTATTCAAATTTTTCTTAATAAAATATGCATATAAAAAAAATAATAAATTCCTTATCTCATTACCATTTTCACTAGAAAAACAAATTCGGAGAAACTAGAGCTTATATTTAAAATTTTGCATTTAAATTTTTTTCAATGGAAGTTCAATATGATGCAATAAATATATACAGTACTGCATTATAAATTTTTTTTTCTTGAAAATTATGCAGGAAATTATAGTTAAAAATAATTTCAGATATTTACACAAACAATTTTTTTTATAAGTCATACTTTATATTCTACTTTTTGGAGTCATAAACTTTAGCCAAGGACATATTTACCTGCCTGTCCAGTAAAACATCTAGTGTTTCTGCAACAATATTTGTGATCAAAGACAAGATATTTTGTACATCATGTTTTTAATAATTAAACAATAAAGAAATTTAATTTGGTATGATTTATTTATAAAAGAAAATCTCTACATTCCGTAAATATTGATACAATGATATTGAAAGTATAACAAAAGCAATTTGTA
Organism: Olivierus martensii; assembly: GCA_000484575.1. Classification (NCBI taxonomy): domain Eukaryota; kingdom Metazoa; phylum Arthropoda; class Arachnida; order Scorpiones; family Buthidae; genus Olivierus; species Olivierus martensii. Next base: position 60,286 of record AYEL01089165.1, on the reverse strand, counting down.
ATGAATGCTGATGATAAATTGGTCTTTATTCTTTTTATTCTTCTGTATTTCAACATAAAATAACAAATATTGAAATAAGATTTGTTTTATTAATAAAATTTTGTTATAGTTACCGATGATTAAAATTTCCCAAATTATATCAATGCATGTTTTGATATATTAAATCATAATTTACATATCAGAAGACAACTTTTCAATAAGCTTAGTTTTTAACAATATACAATTTGTGAAGAACTGACCATTGCTAAAAATTTTGATAATAAATCTAATTGTCACATATTTCTCAAGGCACACAAATTCCAAGTAACGTGTACTTATACAATATAAAAAGTTGTCAAAATATGAAACATTATTACTGAAAATTAAATTAAAATTTTCCTTCATTTAATAATATACAATCATTTTAGGATTTAAATTTTTAAAACTGCTATTGCAATATATATTACATGAATAAATTTTTAACTGTTGCTGCTAAATAGCACTTTATTTTAATGATTTTTATCCAATCAAAAAGCATCTAAATACATATTTGAAGGAAAAAAATTTTGTATTAAGAATGAAATTATCTATAATAAATATTTGTATTACAGAAATCTGGGCTTGGTGCAATGACATATTGGCACAACAGTGCATAATAAGAAATATAATTTGATGTTTGGTATGCAGCACCAGTTTTATTCTTGGCATCCTAAGTACACAAGATGTAAACAGGCACAATACTAGCTGACTTTTGTTTATATGCTCCTTTTTACCTCAAAATACCCAAAAAAAATGATCACTTGGTATTTTTACCTAATGAAATCTAAATAAATAAAGGGAAGCAAACTGGGCATATTCTGCCAATATTTTCACAATTGAATGAAGTATTTATACATATCATTATTATAAACAACTATATATCTGATCAAATGCCAACATACTTGATTAATTTTTTCACATCACAATACAACTTGACTACAATTCAGAAATCTAAGGTGATTTATTAAAGCAAACTAAAACAACCAAATTAAGAAAAAATCAATACAATATTCAAATACTATGGTTCGGAATAAAAGCTATTGTATTTTGTATATCATTTCTTTAAAAACTAACAAATATAAGAAATATCAGATTTTTCTGATTATTTGTAGACTGTGTTATTTCTTATATATATATATATATAAACGGCATATGGTATATACAGAATGTTACTGCATATAAAGATCAAATAACAAACAAAACCAAAAAAGTCTGACAAATGTGCTAGAGAAATGGACAGAGGTGCAGTAATTGTTATCCAACCATTTCATCAAAACACTACATTTAATACAATAGTTTCATAATTATTTATGATTTTTTCCTCATATTTCACCATTGTATATACTGAACTACAACATTCATTTCAGTTACAGCTACCAAATCTGGAAATAATTTTACCAGACAGTCAACAAATCATTGATACGCTCCTTTAAACTATACATATATAATTCAATTTGCCCTTCTAAACATTTGATGAAAACAGAGCTATAATCTGTATTGGAATTTTGCATTTCTGTTGCAAAGTTCAGAATATTCTTAAGTGGGCAGTATGACTGACCAGACCACAGAAATCTCCCTTGTACGAGTATTTAGTGACCAGTAAACTTTAAAAATTTCTTATTTAAAGTTACTTTAACCAGAATTGATACTCTGCAGATATTTGTAGGTTAGGACTATCCATCAGGTAGCCAAACATAGATCTGATCTTGATCTAACTAAACCATTATTTTGCTCATTTACTTACACCTCAACATCTCACTATCCAGCTATCAATCAAACCTGTTACTGGTTTGTGAAGCGGAAGAGGCTTAGGCAATTTTTGCCATTTATTCAAGAGATAATCCACATTCTTCCTTATTTCAATGTTCACTGATTAGTTCCATCTCGTCTTTGTTTTTGTTGTTCCAAGAGTCGTTCTAAAGGAGAAGGACCGGGTCCAGACCATAAAGACTAGAAATAAATAATTATATACTTTTAAATATATGAAATGACACATTCTTTTTCATAAAAATATAAAAATTAATTAAGTATTTTTACAATGATTATTAAACTTTATATATTAATATAAAAATTAAAAAAAAAGGAACAAAAATCCATATGAAAAAATTAAATACTGTTAATTTGGGAAAAATTATTTTCTTACTTGGATTCTAGGTTGCATTAAGAGAGGATCCATATTACTAGCCCCAGTTGTTCGAGTGCCTAATAATAAAAAAAAAACATGAAATGCTAAGCGATATTTTTAAAAATCATATGTTTATAAAAATTATTAAATAATCATATTATTACACAATGAATTTATATATTAACATTATTTGATGAATGATTTTATATAATTAAAAAAAAGTTAAGACATCACTTTGTTATTTTTATTAAGCTTTTTCCAATATTTTGAATTCCAGAACATTTTAGCTTATTTTCCAAAGGAAATGGAGGTTTATAAGATAGGGCCCCAAGTCTATTATCTGTGTCTCCATAATAACTTTTGAACTAATTAGAAGATTTTAATGAAATTCAGCAGTGTTCTGTCATCAAGGACATATTGGTGCCACATCATTTAATTCTAAATGATCATTTTACTCCTACAGAATGAAATTTTAATTTTTATCAAAACTTTATATTAATGACAAAAGATAGAACTAAGTGTTAAGTAATATAGCTTAACACTTATTATTACTTTATCATTGCCAATAGATGGCATTAAGTGTTAGGAGTGTAGGAGTAATATATTGCTTTACACTTAGCATCATTTATCATCATTATCTATCACGATGACATCACAGCCCTAACATGACATAATAAAGGATGACATCACAAACATTCCATTATTTATGGCTTCATGTTGATATAATTATTTATATATCATCATCATCATAGTAAAGCTGATGATGATGATATAAATAATGGCACTATGATGCCATTATGCTGGCTAAATCAACATTAAAAATTGAACACAAAAAGCTAATGGATTCCAAATGCTAATTAAGTGAAAATAAATAACAAATTCAGAAAAATTTTAGTTCTTTCTGGAACTGCTTGTTATCAATAAAATTTATATTAATTGTATTTATCATCATTGGTATATAACAGGGTAGAGTCAAATTTCATGTCACTATGAGCCACATAGGAATTGTGGCTCTCAAATATTTGAGAGTCACAATCTGTTTCTGGGTCAATGAGCATACCACATTAGTTTTTTTGGATAATCATAGTAATGGTATCAAAAATTATTTATTATATATTTCACATGCATTTATTTTGTATAGATGCATACTATTTTTTATAATAAATGAATTATAAATATATTGTTTTTTAAATTTAAATAGGTATTTTCTCCATATTAACTATTGACTTTCATTGTATGGAGTCACATTGAAAGTACCAAAGAGCTCATATGGCTCATGAGCCATAATTTAGTCACTCTGGGTATGTAACTTGTATAGCTATAGGAAAACTATCCCCCCCATAAAAGCTTTTAGAAGAGCCAAAAAAATTTTTATAATAAAATTAAGGCTAATTTTTTAATAATGTTCACATTATATGATTTTTGGGAAAATGAAATTCTTAATTTGTAGAATATATTTAATATATAATTTAATATTGATATAACTGATTTTTAAATATTTTTGATGATATACACAAACTATATGTAAATAATAAAGTGTTATACAGATAATCAATTACATAAATCAAAAGAAAAATATCACTTAGGAAATCTTAATTTATTTAATATATGGACTATATGAGACTGTAAAAGACCACAAGGCCAAAAAATGTTTTAGATTAAATTTAATAATTGTAAATATTTAACAACACAAAATATTAAAGAATACTATTTATAGAATAACAAATCTATAACATAAATCTGCCTACTAAGCTTTTCCGTAAAAAAGTTGTCATATGATGTTATAGCATTTAAACCAATTACAACAATAGGCAAACTATGTAACATTTTTGTCTTCAATGTTTAGTAGTAATTAATAGATAGATAGAACAAATAACATAATAGATAGATAGTTAAGTTTAAATGTTTGAATGTAGTAAAAATAATTTTTTGTTTTTAATTTGATAATTAATTTATTTTTTCTCAAATATTTGTTTCAATTAATATTAAAATAATAATTTATCTTTATTGAATCATTTATGTATTATATGGACTGTTTATTTTGAAAGTGGTGTAAGTCCACTGTTTAAAAAAATTTAGAAATCACATAATTTACTTATAATTTAGTGTGCACATTTTATTTATAAACAAATCACAGTTAGTTTTTTTAAAATATTCCATATGATTTGATCAATTTAACATTTGTCAATAAATGAAATTGCATAACGATTGATTATGAAAGTAGTGTAAATCCATTTTCCTTAGAATAACTAATTAAGCACTTATAAAAGAGGGGAAAAAGTAAGAATTTTACCAGCAAAAGCTTAATGTGATGGAAATACAGTCACTTTGCGACTTACGACAGTGTTCTGTTCCGCAACTTACTTATTGTACATCATCTTTGATTTACGCCAGGAGTATACCTGAATCACATAGTGATTCAGGTAGGAAGTAATAATAAACTATAGTAAAATAATGATTTAAGATAATTATTTTATTTTATTGTAAATATAATCACATAGAAATAAAGCCCATGAATATAAACAAAAAAAAGAGTCACAGAAGCAGAGGATGAGGATAATTCCACTAATAAAAACACATGTTTAAAGAAGACTACAAAAAAGAAGAATTATACAGTTAGAATCTACATCAAATGAGGATGATGTTTCATATAGCCAAAACTTGGATTCTGCAAAAGAAAATAAAGAAGAATATGCCCAAAGAATACGTAAAACTAGGAGAATGACGGACAAGAATATTGCACAAAAAATGGTAAAGTTATGCCAGTAAAAAAATTTTAAAATAAAAATTGTTACTGCTTGAAAAAATGTATAGAATGTATTAATTGAAGCAGAATGCAAATCAATTTTGGAATATGGGCGATTTTGATAAGCAAAACATATTTCTCTATAGAAGTGTGTTCATCGATGTACTGTGAAAAAGATCAAGGCCAAGAAATTATTTAGGAACTTTGAGGACTTATGCTTATAAATTTTACTTGAGCACTCCACATGGAAAGATTTTAGTATGTAAGAAATTCTTTATAAATACTTATAATATACCTACAGGATGGATTGATCGCATCTTAAAAGCAAATGATATTCCAAAAGACGTGAGGGAGAATAGATGGTTCTTGCAGGAGAACTGGTGAACTAGCGATAAATACTGTGAGTGAACACAAGAAGTTTTGAGAGTCATTACACTTGATCCCAAAATACAGAACGAAAGTATTTAAACTCTGATTTAAACTTAAGAAAAATGTTTAAATTATACTTAGAAAAATGTGAGGAAAATAATGTAACTTCAGTTAATGAATGGTTATACAGGAAAATCTTTAAAAGAGATCTCAAATTATATTTTCATCAGCCAAGCAAAGACACGGTGGGAAAGATGTGATTTCTTTAATATGAAAATTCAGACAACAAACAATGACGAAGAAAAAGCAACTCTTGTACAAAGACATGATGGTCACCTAAAAAATGATGAATTAGCAAGAAAAGCTTTACAAGAAGATAAAATTCTAGCATCAGAAAATCCAGATAGATACTTTGCCTTTTCTTTTGATTTACAGAAAGCCTTACCATATCCAAAATTATCTGTTTCAATCTCATTATAAGTGAAATATGTATGTTTTAAATGAGGGATTTCATAATTTCCACGATGGTAAAGCTTCTATGTATGTGTGGGATGAAATTACTGCTGCTAGAGGATCGCAGGAAATAGCATCTTGCTGCTTGAGACATTTACAAAATGTAACGACTCAAAATCATGTTATAGCATACAGCGATATGTGCACTGGACAAAATTGAAATATACAAATGGCATTGATGTGTTTAAGTTTCCAGTCCTCGGAAAATAACATTGAAATCATTGATCATAAATTTTTACTTTCTGAGCATTCGTATCTATCAAATGATGCAGATTTTGGTATTATAGAAATGGCATTACGAAAAAAGAATTTCTTGTAGACTCCTGAGGATTATTATGAAATTATAAAACAATGTCGATGAAATAATAAGTTTAAATTGTACGAAATGAAACGTGAAAATTTCATATCAACAAAATATCTGGAAAATGCAGTCCAGAAAAGGAAAAGGAATACTGAAGGAGAAAAAGTTAACTGGCTGAAAATATGTTGGAGGATGAGGTTTTGTAAAAGTGCACAATATATTGTGTTATATAAAACATCGATGGAGGACACGGAATTTAAGAGTTTAGATTTATCACCAACTGGTCGAGGGAGACTACCAAAATTTGGAAAAATTACACTAATGCCTTTGTATAAAGATGTTAGACCCATTACATATGAAAAATATTAGGATATGATGCAGTTATTGCCTTTATACCTCCTGTGCATCATGAATATTTCAAAAAACTTCCACATAATGAGCCTAAATGAAAAACAGTATCTAAGGTTAAGCTCGCAATAATGATAAGTTTATCATTAAATAGTTTAATAATAAGTAAATATTTTAATTTTGAGAATAAAAAACAATATTTTATTTTTTGTTATTAATTTTTTATAAACAAAAGCAGACTAAAACACATTGTATTTCAAGTAAAATTAAATTTTTGATTATTGAAATTAAATGATTTTTACAATTCAATAATTATGAAAGTGGTGTAAGTCCATTTACAACTCAAAGAATATATCATTTTAATTAAATTCAAATAACAGTCCTTTATGTATCAAATTACCTATTTCTAAATTCATTGAAACATTGCCAAACTTAGTACAATTTATTTATATTTTTTAATCAATTAAAATGCTAACCTTTTAATAGCTCAAAAGAAGAAAAAATGGACTTACACCACTTTCAAAATAAATGGTTCATATTGAAGTAAAACTATTTTTACATTTTTTTTTATATGAAATGGTATGGTAACTCTTTTGGCAAAATATGATAGCCCCCAACAAAGGATTTGATTAAACTATTATAATTCTGAAAAAAACTGTTTTATGCTAATTAACAACGAGCTTTCATTATCAGATAGTGGTCAAAATACCAATTTATCAAAATTATTATTTGAAATTCTTGATTTCTTCTTACAACTGTACCAAACAATTGACCTATTGACCTTCCTTTATAAAATACATAATTTTCAAACTTACATTGATGTCTTCAATAGTATGTCTCTAATCTCTAACTGATAACAAAAGTCCTTTGTTTAACTTTCTTATTTTAAAATATTATGAGCATGATAAATAATCACTCTTCCTAGACAATAAATGGACTATCTATGTCCTATACTCGAAGTACACTCCATCATAAATCCAAAAACAATGGCATCAAAACAAATAAAAGAAATTTACTACAGCCAACATTGCTGATATGACTATTTGATTTTCACTATTGAAAATGAAGGGAAAACTCAGTATACAGACTATAATTAATTTTAATAATGAAATATAGGTAGCTCTCAATTTACAAATCCTCGGTTAATGAATTTTCAATTTAATGAACAAAATAAATCTATACATTTTTTCATTTTACAAAGAAACTATTTCATCAATCAATCATCCACATTTTTGTTTAAATCAATGATTTTCTTGCTTATATTCTTCATTGATTGTGTCAAATATATTAAATTCACTTCTCTTTTATTACAGATCTGGTATCAAATTGACATTTTGCATATACCAATAATCAGAAAGTACATGACAGATTCTCAATAGTTTTCAAAAGGTTTTGCAATTATATAAAACTATTTAACTTCAAAAAACAATGATTATACATTATTCCAGATGTATAAATCTTTTATATATTGTTTATTCATATATAAATTCAAACTATGACAGTATTTTCTTGTTCTATTGGAATATGCTAAATCTAGCAGATAAAATTGTTTAAATTAGTAAATTTTTTGTCTCTATTAGTTTTAATAAAATAATTAATGAATTTTTAATATGCAGAATTAAAAATATCAATATTATCTTCCAGAAAATTGGATTTATTTTTACCAAAATTTAGCAGAATGAAGAATTTTGAAAATTATATAAATTTGAAACAATATTTGATGAAAATTTAAAAAATTTTAATTAATAAAACAAAACCACAATGTATAAACAGGCATATCTCATGATTGCAGCAGTTATGTTCCAGATCACTGGTGTAAAGCAAATCTCAGCCTTTTTTCATTTACTAATGCATATAAAAGTCTATAAACATATTTATACATTATTTTATTTTATTATTCATTAAGTGCACATAGTGGTAGGCCTAAAAAATTTGGCTAGATGGCTATGTTTTAAAACATATATCACCTCAGATAATCCAAGTTTGATTCTGGGTCTCACACTCAGTTTATCAGGATGGCACTGGGCCTGGCCTAATCTGTTAATTTATGTTTTATACACCTATCCTAAGTATTATTTTGCAGATAATTTTCATTTTGAAATATAAAATGTAAAAACAAAATATAATTGAGAAAAGGTGCAATAAAAGTGAGATATGCCTATATAGTATAGACTTGCCATAATTATTTGGACCTAATCTATGATGTTTGTTGAGGGAGATCCATGTTTTCTTTAATTTTGTTATATACATCAAGAACAATCAACATATATAAAAAACCACAGTGCATTTACTCAAATATTTAAGTAAATAATAATAATATTTATATAGCATTTGAAAAAGTAATTTTTGAATAATAATAACTTTCACTATGACTAAATCCAGGTTTTGGATAATCATTGATAATGATTATCCAAAACCTGAACCTAGTCATGACTCTATCAGCTGTTTCTTTTGTCTTTCATTTGATCTCTATACTATTGATATTTCTCTGAACGCAATGTTTTTTTCAAGATGTTGATCTCTTTTTTAATTCAATCATAAAATTGAGTATACCTACTGAAAGTTGAATTAAATTTTATACGTGCACAATTTTCATTATCATCTTCCTTTTTTTAAAATTTGTACTCTATATTTGTATGTACTTGCATTCTCTTTTACTATTCATTTTAGGATTTAACTTAATTTTAGGGTTTTAAATTTTACAAATTACTAGAAATTACCCACTCATATAAATGAGCAGAGATATAATCTTATAATATTGTATATAACGACGAAAAACCTTCTGAATCAGTGTAGGGAATCCATAACAGAATCATAAAATGGCATCCATTCTTACATTACAGCGCCATCTGCAGACTGTCTTTTTAGAGGAACTATAATTTCAATTTAATTTTTATTTTTTAATTTTTTAATTATTAATAACAATAAATGATTTGGGCTGTCGCAGACATCCAAAAACTAGACCTTTTAAAGATACCCTATTTATAGAAATAGGTACAGTAGTTCAATCGAAAAAGGGACATCTAGCCAGCCAGTCACGTTTGACTATTAATATATATGATTGTTAACATTAGGTGGTATAATAATAAACTAAAACAAAACTTATTGCACAGGTACAACACTTGGATCTGTGTCTACATGAATATTTAGGTTGTTATTCAACTACAATATGTTAAAAGACTGACTGACCTAAATAAATTAAATGTTGATAAATACTGGAGTGAAAAAAAATTAAAATTCAAGACATTTTAAAGTCATGGACAACAAATGAAGTCTGGGTTAATCTTAGATGAATGGCAAGCTACTGTACCGTCACTTAGATGCTCTAAAATTCAAAGTTTAATGGAAAGTAATAGGCTACATAGGTAAAAACTAATTATATGTTATGCTGAAGCCTGGAATCATACGAATTGATTCTCTTCAATTCTGATTCTGGAGGCAATTCCCATACAAAGATTCGAATTTTTGAAGATGTCATGCGATCCTTGTGAACTATAGTAATTCTTGATTAATAAAAGAATTTTCAATTATAATTAATTATAATGTATTTAGAACAAATCTGGAATTTATGATGAGGTTTTAATTTTGATTAAAAATTTATTTTAAGATATTCAGATGATGATTCAAGCATTTCGTCAAAAATCATCTGCTTAGAATATCATTATGTTGTAAGTTTAAAAGTTTTACTTATACAGTATTATATTTGATATTTAAATGTTAAGTTTATATCATTGCTGCATAAAAATTTCTAAGTATTTTCACATTATCTTATTTGTATTACAGATAGAATGTAGGCACTGTATTATATTGAAATTAAAAATACACATGATATTTTGGCTCATAGAAAGCAGAATTATTATTTCACTTGGAATCAACACTGGAATCAATTCTTTCAACTCAAAGACTTAAGAGTCAATTCTTCGCAATGCCATTTGCATCTCATCACTAATAAAAACTATATAAACTATTATATTATAATATTTATAATTATGATTTTGGAATGCTTTAACAATCAATAAGTAAAATAGTGATCACTTTCTGGTACCAAAGAATCAAATGAATATTTTTATTTTAGGAATTAATAGGAACTGCATTTTTGATTTATGAATTTTTGTCTAATGAATAGTTTTTAAGATCCTAGTTACTTTTGCAAATTGAGGGATATCTATATCACCTTAATATAAAAATTAGAGCTTTTCTAATATATACATACATACAGCTGCAAATGGTTTCTGATTGCTAATTAGGAGGAGACCCTCTAATTCCCCTTAAGGTCTTAGAGGAACTGACTAAGATCAAAACCTAGTGTCCAATCCGTACCTTCACATGGTGCAGCTGTTAGTACTCAATGTTTCCTTAACATGAGGAATGGACACAGATGGGGCTCACACCAACCAGCATTAGCCAGCATGGTGTGTTTTAGCTAAAACCTTCAAGCATAATGAACAGTTCAACAAATCTAAGGCCCTGAGTCCCTGGCAGCTGGAATGTCCCTGCTGACTGCAGCAAGCAGGTGTAAAGGAAAGCAGAGGGTGCGAAGAATCACCGGGTCAGCTGCCGTGGATTTTATTTAGCAACTTACAATTGCAGAACCCTTAGTACTGAAGGAAAACTTCTAGAAATTGAAGAGGAACTAAAACACATTAAATGGGATATTTTAGGTTTAAATGAGGTTCGATGTAAAGGTGAAGAATTATTAGAATTAAAATGTGAAAACCTTTTATATTATAGAGGTACAAATGATGGAAGATGTAGTGGAAGTGGATTTTTGATAAACAAAAGAATAAAGGACAACATTATAGAGTTTAACAGTAGTTCAGACAGGTCTCTAGACTGGTTTTAAAAATATCCGAAAGATATGAATTTCAAATTATTCAAGTTTATGCCCCTACTACAAGCCATATAGATCAAGAAGTTGAGGAATTTTATGAGGAAATAAAGAAAATAAAAGGAAGAAAACAACAATTTACTGTTATAATGGGAGATTTCAATGCAAGAGTTGGCATTCAGTTACAAGATGAATAAGCTGTTGGTAAATTTGGAGAAGGAATTAGAAATGAACGTGGAAGATTAGCTGAATTTTCAGAGAGTGAGAACTTATTTATCATGAACTCCTTCTTTAAGAAAAATCCAAAAAGAAAGTGGACATGGTGTAATTCAAGTGGTGGAATAGCTGAAATTGACTATATTCTAGCAAGCAAAAAGTATTTAATTAAAGATTGCACAGTGTTAAATAAGTTTAACACAGATAGTGACTACCGAATGGTTAGATGCAAAAGTGCATATCAATGTAAAAAATGAAAGAAAAAAGATCTTTAAAGGACCCAGAAATGGAATTTATAGTGTTAAGTTAAAAGCAAACCAAAACTTGCTCCAAATAGAACTTAAAAATAAATTCACTGAATTAACAAATTTGACAGAGGATTACAGATATAAAAAATTTAAATACAAACATAACCAATATACTAATACAAATTGCTACTGAAGTGGCCGGAAAACAGAGACAGGTTAAAAATGATAAATTATCTGATAAAACTAAATTACTATTGAACAAACGAAGAGAAATGAAGATAAATGGAAATGCTGTTTCAAAGAAAATTGAATATGCTTAACTTTGTAAAATATAGATATAAAAGATTTAAATACAAACATAACTAATATACTAATACAAACTGCTACTGAAATGGCCAGAAAACAGACAGATCAAAAATGATAAATTTCCGATAAAACTAAGTACTATTGAACAAACAAAGAGAAATGAAGATAAATGGAAATGCTGTTTCAAAGAAAATTGAATATGCTGAACTTTGTAAAACGGTGAGAAAGTGTATCACAGACGATATCAGAAAGTACAATTGTAACTTAGTTAAAAAATCCATTGAGAAAAACAAAGGAATAAAATCTGTAAAAAAGCATCTTTGCTGTGGAAAAAAAAGGATTTTTGCTTTAAAAACCAAAGATGGTAAAATAATTAAAAACAAAAGGATATCTTAAAACGTGTGGAAGAATTTTATTCTGATCTGTATAGAGATACAAGTAATAGTTGTTTGGTGTAAAATTCAAAAAGAAAGGAATAAAATCTGTAAAAAAACATCTTTGCAGTGGAAGAAAAAGGATTTTTGCTTTAAAAGCCAAAGATGGTAAAATAATTAAAAACCAAGAGGGTATCTTAAAACATGTGGAAGAATTCTATTCTGATCTATATAGAGATACAAATAGTTGTTTGGTGCAAAATTCAAAGATTGAGATACCACCAATTTTGAAAGAAGTTCATCTTGCTATCAAGAAAATGAAAAAAGGGAAGGCACCAGGAGAAGATGGCATCACAGTAGATATCTTACATGAAGGAGGAGAACAAATAGAAGACATTCTAACAGATTTATTTAATAGATGTTTAAAACAAACAAATGTACCAGAAGATTGGAAGAATGCAACAGTTATTCTTTTGCACAAGAAAGGGGAAAGAGAGGCTATCTCTAATTACAGACCTATCAGTCTTTTATCTGTATTGTATAAAGTTTTTGCTCGCATTTTAGTAGATAGATTAACACGATCACCAGATAAAGTACAGCCATGAGAACAAGTAGGATTCAGGGCAGGATATAGTACCATGGATCACATTTTTGTATTGCAAGAAATTGTGGAAAGAACAAATGAATATGAAATTCCACTTTGTTTAGCGTTCATTGATTATGAAAAAGCTTTTGATAGCATTAAGACATCTGTTGTACTAAATCCTTTGGCTAATACTGATATTGATTCAGGCTATGTTGATATTTTCAGCAAAATTTACAGTCAAGCATCAGCAAGAATCAGACTGCATAAATATAGTGAGAAAATTAAAATAGGGAAAGGTGTTAGACAAGGTGATACTATTTCACCATCTACGATATATCATCAGCATATCATCTACGATTTGCTAACGACATAGTCTCGTTAGCTTCGAATCCAAATGAACTACAGAAGATGATACAAACCTTGGCCACAGAAAGCAAGGAAGTAGGACTCAGAATAAACATAAGTAAAACTAAGGTCATGTACAATAATTTTGCTGATCAACAGAAGATAAACTAAATTAGTTCTAGAGGAAGTCAGTAACTATATTTACCTTGGACAACTGCTCACTCTAGATCAGCGGTCGGCAACTGATGGTCCGTGTGGTCCAGTGGTGGTCCTTGGCGTAATTTTAATGACCCGCAAAGAAATTTAGTCGCTGAGGTCATTTAATAAAATAATAAAATTTAATAAATAAATATATGTGTGTATCATACTCAATGCTTGTAAATAATTCGTACCTTTAAAAATTATATTAGTGGTCCGTAAAATTTTAAATTGCAAATTTAGTGGTCCAAATTATCTAAAAAGTTGCCGACCGCTGCTCTAGATGGTGACCTTATGCCAGAAATAAACAGGCGAATTAAATTAGCTTGGAGTGCCATGTTAATTTTACGTACCAAAATATCCTGAAACAAAAAAAAATTTTTTAACATTGAAAACTTTAAACTTCAAAAAAAAATACTCTGAAAAAATATTTTAAATCATTTAGAAACATCAATAAAATATATAATTCTTCTATATATTCTTCATTAAGTGTATAACTTTTATGTATTTTATCAAATAAGTAGAATAAATGAATATGATGATAAATATCATTTTTATAAGTTTTTATTTAATTCTTTCCACAATCATATGAAAGTATAATTGTAAGAGTAGTTACATATCAGCTAAATATTTTCTCATTATCTCTTTACAGATTTACTTGATAATAAATGCAAAATTAATAATATTCAATATTTGATCACATTCAATAATTTCAATAATAGCAGCAATTTACTTGGAAATATAAAAGGAACTACTGCAATCTTTTACAGAGTATACAATTAAAGCTTATTAGAATTAAAGCAAAGAAATTTGAATGTAAAGTGGGAAAAATTAATATAGAAATTTCTCATCTGTTACGTGTTCAGTTAAATTTGAAGATGTTCATTCTGCCAATTGATAAGCAATAATGGTGTACGTCATTGCCACACTGATCATGGTGAGAGGTAAAGTTGAATCCACAGAAAAAATTCCCAATGCAGAAAATCTCGGTAACTCCTGAAAACTCTTTACCGAGCACCTATAAGCAGTTTTTCTGCATTCCTGTTTGTTACTTAAGAGTGATATTTTCCATGGTGAGAGGTAAAGTTGAATCCACAGAAAAAATTCCCAATGCAGAAAATCTCGGTAATTCCTGAAAACTCTTTACCGAGCACCTATAAGCAGTTTTTCTGCATTCTTTTTTGTTACTTAAGAGTGATATTTTGTGCATATTGGAAGAAAATCTCTTCGCTTCACTTGTGATACCGGAAACAGAGAAGCAGATATCAGCGAACAAACAAAACGAATAAAGTGACATAACAAATTCTATTATTATTTCTAATTTATTAGTTAGTGAAGCAGTTGCAAGATGAGATAAAAGAAGAGAAAGATTGCCACCGCAATACACCGTCCAACAAAATAGTATGGGAGAGTAAACATTCTGAATAACATCTGTAATATCTAATATATCCATATATTTCATTGAAATTCTTTTGATTTCCTCATAGGTGTTGTTACATTTTTCAATTACTTCATTTAAACGTTTGAAGGCATTCTCTATTTCTACACAGATCACCGAGAAATATAGGAAAATAAGATTTTGATTTATACGAAGCATGAACTGATAGCCAATTATCGAAATGATATATGTTACGTAAGAACTACTATCGAGTGGTTTTGTATCAAAACTATGACTTTTTATCCAAATTTCGAAAATTTCATCGGAGCTTCCTAAGCATATAATAAGAATATTACAAATAATTTTAAATATAGACAAAAGCCAAATTATTACTACTTTAACCAGAAGTTTATTTTTTTTAACTCCACTCGATATTTTCCATTCGAAATTTTCGTACAACTTTAACAAATTGCGAAATATAATTTTATTTTTCGTATAGAAATGATGGAATGAAATTAATGGTGTAACTGTATAAGTAATGAAATAAATACCTTTCACACATTGTAGAAAATGAGGTTGATTATATAGTAAGAAAAATTCAACAGATAATCTATAACAAGTATATAATATAACGCAAAATACTATTAAAACAGTTTGAATTTTCAAATTCTTCTTCAGATGTAATCCAAATACGGCCATGCTTTTCAATAAAGGACTCCAAGAATGTTGGATGTTCAATGTTTTCTTTCCACTCGACTTTATTTTCGGATATATTTGAATTCTAGTTATGGAATTCATTTTCTTTTCACAAACTGTTACACTGAAAACATAAATATACTTTTTAAAGAAAATATTAGTCCAAAATAGTTTTATATTAATTTAATTGGAAGTCATAATTTATATGGTTTGATCAGTAAAGGCTGGGTCTCACAGGCGTAATACATATCGACGCTAATGGTGTCACTTCCTGTATAGTGCTAGATGCTGCGTTAATACGCCGGAAATGACTTTTCTTCAATTTTATGCGATGCGCCAAGAGTACGTTGGCCATTCGTCCAATCAGAAGACAGGTTGTTTTATTACGTAATTCAATATGGCGGATTGTTTTATTTCGTAATTCAATGGGCTGCAAAACCATGACAGTTGATAAATTTATAAATGAAGCTATCGATAAATAAAACAGTTCTTGAGTTTCGCTATCAATGTTCAATCAGCAATAATTAGCCAATAGCTAATCGACGTCGTTTATACGCTTATCGCGATTAACGCGTCGTTTACGCTTATTAGCTATTGGCTAAGCGACGCTTATCGCGTCTCTTAGCCAATAGCTAATCGATGACGTACGCTTATCGACGTCGTTTAATAATTAGCCAATAGCTAATCGCGTCATACGCTTTCGGTCAGAAACGTCGCTACGCTTGAATTTCGTGCGCGACGCATTTACGTCAGCGTACTGACATAGCTTTTTACGCCTGTGAGACCAAGCCTTAAGAGTAGTCTCACAGGTAGTTAAGAGGAAGACTTTCCCTCCTCTTAACTAGATATTTTTTCATGCGCAATGTTTGGGGGACAAATGTATAAATAATCTTACACGGAAAGGAGAAAACGTAGCTCAATATTCAGGAACAAATTATATACTACAACATTCGTTTTGATACAGACTTCCAGACAGATTACTCAATATCGATCCTTATTAAGATGATGATAAGTAAATTTCCTTCCCAATTTTAAATAATAATTAATTAAAAGTTAATATCAAAAAAGTTGGTAATAGTCATCAGATTTTCATGTAAAAATCAGTAAATAATTGCGTGGAACCGACGATGACTGCTAACTGTCATTCAACTGACATCTTCTGATAACATGAGCATACGGGTTAGGTTAGGTTAGTTTGGTTAAGTCGCCATATCCTCATGGGATATTCTTTATTTGGCGGTGGCCACTTATATAGCTCATCACAGGCTGGCCAACACCCATGATGATATCATCCTGGATGGTTGAAGGATAGGGTTCAACAGGCCAGGCCTGGACCCGGATTTCCTCCTAGAGGCGTGGAACCCGGATTTGAACCCGGATCCTCCATGGTGGCAAGCAGCAATTAAAAGAATTTGCTATATTTAGATTAGCATAGTTATTTTATTATTTTTCAAGAATAAAAATAAATATTCTTTTTTATACATCTGATGACGAAAATGATTTTATTTTCGTTTCAATTTCTGTAAGGTTGGAATAGAAATATTTGATTGTTTACGCATGAACTTTATACTATGTAATGCTGTCTAATATGGATATGCGGTTATCCAGACAGCTGCAATGGAAGTATATTGTGCTTCTATCCTGCAAGATTTTGGTTTAATTCCCGGATCTCACAACTCCAGAGTTTTTAGGGAGGAATCCGAGGGCAGCCTTTAAATGCCATCCTCCATCTGATAGATTCACCCTAGATTTTGGGCATACTATAATGGGCATCAGAATGGTCCGCAGCTTACTGCCCACCAAGTGGAAAGCAGCGTTAAGTTATATAAAACAAATACCATATCCATTTTAAAAACTTTTTATTATGTTTTTCTGTTTGTTGTGTATTTTAATATTAAATAAAACCTATTAGAATAGGTTTTATTTAATATTAGACTTTACATTAAATTGAGCTATTACTTTTAATTTAACTAAAATATACGTAAATAAATTCATTAAACTATCTTACCAATAAAAGTTCCAAAAATATTAAAATTCTTCTGTAATCTTAACATGGACCGATCTTATGTCTCTCTCTCAAAAACCTGTCTGAGTGGTTTATATGCTCGTACTAACAAAGTCATGTGAATTTTTTATGAAATAATATTAACTTTTCCTTATTATATTTACATAACATAAAAGTTCGCATATTAAACATGCAACAATAGTGGCTTTACATTAAGTTATAAAAGACTTTTGTATTCTGTACCAACTTATACAAATATTCTTGCAAAATGTGGTTAGGTACAATCGATATTCTTTTGTGTCTGGAAAGGGAACATTCCACAAATTAACCCAAAATGTTTTAACGAATTATTAGCTATTAAATTATATATTTTTAACAGGTGAATTCTTAATATTAACGAGTAGAAATGAATAAATCCAATCAAATATATTTTTCCATTATTGGAAATATTTTCTAAAATCTACCAGTCATAATTTAAAAATAAACTTAAAAATGTTTATTTAATGTAGAAATAATGCCATCAAAGTTCATGTAAATATCATTATCTAAGCGTTTTTACAATATTTGTTAATATAAATGATTATTGAGTATAATAATAAAAATCACAACTAATTTTGTTCAATGTGTAAAACATAACACTGCACAAAATGTTTTTGATCAATTATTTTTGGTTCGATCTTGATTAACCAAAAATGTTTGACCAAGATTTTAAATGTTAATTTTGCAATTCGCATTACACGTATAAATCTTGAAGGAAAATATCCTTTTAATAATTTAATTTCTTTGATTAACCAAAAATGTTTGACCAAGATTTTAAATGTTAATTTTGCAATTCGCATTACATGTATAAATCTTGAAGGAAAATATCCTTTTAATAATTTAATTTGTTAGCAAACTGAAATCTCATTTATTCTTTCAATAATTTAGTACATAATTTAATTTATGTTTACATTTAATAGTTAAATTATAATTTTCTATGTTTTCTGGAAGAATATATATTTGGTGTATCCTGGAATCTTTATTCATTGTTTCTGTTCAAATCAATTATGTTATTAAATATTAAATATACTTAAATCTATTTTGCATGAGTGATTCTTTAAACACATCAAGACACCAAGTTCTTTACGTAAATTATATTTACATACAAGCTATATATTTAGTGTATATTCACTTTTTTTTGTTAGCAGTTTTATTCTGGACTAAGGAAACCAAAAGCAATTATTTTATCTTTTATTATACAGTAGATTAGAGTTACTTACATTGAATAAAAATCAAATCAGGATTGTTAGTGCTGGTTAGAAGGCACTCTCTTCTGAGAAGTCATCTTCACCAAACTGGGGAAGGAAGCCGAACACCTTCCGCTTAGGTACAAAACTTTATGGAACCGACTGTACTTATAAAGGAAATATGCTTTTATAATCTCTGTCAGATCAGAATATAATAGCTTCAGTTAGCTGTATCTATTCATTAATATTTCTAAATATGTTTACAATAATACATGTTATAAAGAAATTCATCTTGAAAACAAAAACATTCACACAAAGTTTTAACTATTAAGCTCATCCAGAAAATAAGTACCGTTTGCACATATCTCCCGTGCATCTGACAGCAGGAAGGTCGCACATGCGTAGTTACATCCTTCAACTCCAGAACAAATTACCTAGCCATTTTGTTTGATTACGTTAACGTTTGAAGTCATTGTTTGTCAGTAATCATGTTTAAAACAATCGATTAGCCTGCCAGCTGTGAAATAAGAGCCGTTATCAAGTTTTTGAATGCAAGAAATGTTTGACCTTGTGAAATTTATTGTCAGATAAGTGAAACTTACGGAGAGAATGCGATGAGTGAAGGTATGGTGCGAAAGTGGGTTAGGATGTTTAATGAAGGAAGGTAAAATGTTCGCAACGAGGAGCACAGTGGATGCCCGTCGTTGATCACCGAAGAATTGGTGCGCTGCATCCACAGTTCATTCCAATAGACAAATCACGATTTCTGATTTGTCAATGCATTTTCAAAACATTTCATGATTTTTATTACATGAAATTGTGACTGAACATTTGCATTACAAAAAATTGTGTGCACAATGGGTACCAACAATACTAACAGACGTTCAAAAATGGAAACACATGGGAGCAGCCTTGCAGTTTTTGCAGCGTTATGCGACAGAAAAAAATGATTTTTTGAAAAGGATTGTCAAATGGCGATGAAACGTGGATTTGTTACGAGACACCTGAAACAAAACGACAGTCACTGGAATGGCGGCATACTGGTTTCCCGAACCCAAGAAAGCAAAACCACCTCTTTTTTCAAGAAAAATCATGTGCACTGTGTTTTGGGACTGCCAAGGAATTTTGTTAGTCGACTGGATGGAACAAGGCACAACAATCAAAGCTACAGCTTACTGTGAGGCATTGAAGAAGTTACGGCACATGATACATAACAAAAGGCGTGGACTACTGACTTCTGATATTGTGTTCGTGCATGACAACGTGCAACTGCATACCGCATGCGTAACGACGACGCTGCTTGATTCATTTCGCTGGGAACAAATCTGTCGCCTTCCTTATAGTCCAGACTTCGCTCCATCCGACTTCCATTTGTTTTCTCATCTCAAGAAATTTCTTGCAGGCCAACACTTTGCAAGTGATGTGAGATCAAGGTTAACATCCAGAACTGGTTGAGATCACAGGTGGCTGATTTCTACAAAGTGGGTATGTTAATTAGTGCCAAGATATAAGGTATGTGAAAAAGTTCTTGCTGTTTTCCAACAGATGGCTCTGGACAAAAATGGTGACGCAATCTATCACGACGAAAGCGCCATTCTCTAAGCCTAACAATCTGTCAATAAGACTGCGTCAAAAAATTAGTTATTTTTTTACATCGTCATTTGCTGTTCGCACATAAAAATGTCAAATTTTGAACTGAATAAGCGTCATTTGTGGGAAGCATTACTTTTTTGCTTTCATTTAAAGAAAACTGCAGCTCAAGCACATGATATGCTTGTGGATGCTTATGGTACGTCTGCTCCTAGTGAAACAACGTGTCGTGATTGGTTTCACCATTTTAAAGACAGTGATTTCAAAGTTGAAGACCACGAACGAAGTGGTAGGGAAAAATTGTTCGAAGACGATGAGTTGGAGGCTTTGATCGAGCAAGACCCAAGCCAAACCCAAGAAAAGCTTGCCAATTCATTGGGAGTGGATCGCACAACAATTGCCAAGCATTTGCACATCATGGATATGATTCAAAAAGAGGGACATTGGGTGCCACATCAGCTGAAGTTGCGTGATGTCGAACGGTGATTCATGACGTCCGAAATTTTGCTCCAACGTCAAAACAGGAAAGGTTTTTTGCACCGTATTGTTACCGGGGATGAAAAGTGGATCCACTTTAGTAATCCAAAACGCAAAAATGTGTATGCCCGGCGTGGAGAGTTCCCATCGACCTCAACAGGCACGCCAAGGCGGAACATCTACGGCGGCAAAGTGATGCTGTGTGTCTGGTGGGACAAGAAGGTTATTTTGTACTACGAGCTTCTACAACCAGGGCACACAGTTAATGCTCAATTGTACGAACAACAATTGTTGCGTTTAAGCCAAGTGATCAAGGAAAAATGGCCAGAATACGCCAAATGACACGATAAGGTGGTTTTCCGACAACGCACAGCCGCATGTGGCAAAGTCGGTCAAGGACATACTGCAGGCGCTTGGCTGGGATGTTTTACCTCACCTGCCGTATAGCCCAGATATCGCACCATCGGATTATCACCTGTTCCATTCGATGGCGCACGGCCTGGCTGACCAACACTTCTCAAATGATGCCAAAGTTCGAAAATGGGTCGACGAATGGATAACCTTGAAAGATGAGGAGTTTTTCCGCAATGGCATTCAACAGTTACCTGAAAGACGGGCAAAAGTATTGGCCAGCGACAGACAATACTTTCATTGATGTATTTATTTTCATTCTTTTTTAAATAGAGACTCTTTTTTCGAAAAAAAACAGCGAGAACTTTTCACACACTTTATACATACCTTAATTCGAATGGTGGATATATCAAAAAGTAGTTTAAGGTATGTAGATTTTTTTGTTATAAAATACAAATGAAAACAAATTGCTAATCTTTTTTAATACCCAAACGGTACTTACTTTCTGGATGAGCCTAGTATATACAGGCTGTCTCAAAAACCTTTCACATATTTTAGAAATTTATATAAAAAACGTACATAAAATAGGAACTTGAAACTCACAAATTTGTTAGGTGATATATTAAAACTTTTTGGTGAAGTCAATAAATTTCAATATGTGTGCTTCTTTTGTCACATGAACATCTAGCCAATATTCAATTTCATGCCATGTACATTCCAAAATGGCTTCTATAACATAGGCAATTGCAGCAGTTATGCATGTTTTTAGTTCTTCAACATTTTGCACCTTTGATGAATAAACTTTGTCTTTGACAAATCCTTCCAAAAAAAATCAAGCAGTGTAATATCCAAAGATCTTGGAGGCTATGGGATTGAACCATTTCATCCAATCCACCTATTTGGAAATTCCTGGTTTAAAATATTTTGGACAATTGCACCCCAATGTGGCAGTGCTCCACTATATTGGGGTGCAATTGTCTGAAATTTGATACATGGTACTATGTATCAATTAGAAATACTTTTGAAATTGAACAAAATCTTTGATTTTCATCAATAATGAAGTCAAGTTTAAATTCACATTTAATTGTTCCATTCCTGTAGGCATTTTTTTTTTTTTTAAGTTTTTTTAGTAGTGCTAAATAAATTAAGTTTTATAATGTAACATGAAACTTCTGCATGGTTCATTGTCAACTATTATCCATAAAGAATTCAAAATACAAGCACTTTTTATTAGGAAGTTTATTATAAAAAATAACTGGATAACATTTATAATTTAAGAAAGATATTATCAATCCAAAAAATGAACAAATTGAATAGAACATACAGAATGGAACACAGCTAGTTCAGTTCCATATTCTAAAAATTTAAATACTAAATGAACATATTTAAATACAATAGAATTATATAAAACACATGGATTTAAATAAAAAAATACTGCACAAATTAAATATATATAATATTTTACATGGGATAAAGCTTAAATGTAAGGAAATGGTTTTATAGAAAATTAGTAATTATAATTTTTACATAGATATTACTAATAAAGATAAAATATGTTATAAAACTGTTATTTTTTATATTCTTTACTCCAAATCCATGACATAAGCAAGCTTTCTGGAGCATTTTCATTGATGATATGAGAATGTTCTTTTTTTTATAGATTTGTATAGCTTCAGTTAATTTTGCTTCTGCTAGTATAGACAATCTTAATTCTAGTCTGCTCCCATTTGATGATCCAGTTAGTTTGATAAAACTGCTTTACTAGGGCTGTGTACAGATCACCATTGGCTATATTACATTGATATTCTATTATTCTTTGTTTTAATGTCCAACATGTCTTTCCTATATAAGATTGGATCAATGAACAAGATTTAGAATGAATGCACAAAAGTTGATAAATCAATTCATTTCATCTGAATGCATGGAGTTAAAAAAGAACCAAACTGATGCTCTTGTTTCTAAGGTGATAAGAATCATGACTTGTAAAGATTTGCAAACCTGTTGGAAATCTAATATTACCCGACCCCTCTTGTGTGTTTGCTTATGTTAAAACACACAAATAGCCAATTGCAATTTATCTGATGGTTAATAAAACTAAATTAAAGAAAACTACTTGCTTACTTTCCTAAATAAGTAAATAAAACTCAGCACTAAACAGCAAGTATAAATTTTTTAATATGGTATAACGTTTTCAAGCCAATTAGGCTCCTCTTATTTATTCTGGAATGTTCTGTTTAAACTGTATTTACTTAATGTATGGTACTGAAGAGGAGTCTAATATGGCTCGAAAACGTTATACCATATTAAAAAATTTATACTTCCTATTTAGTGCTGAGTTTTATTTACTTATTTAGGTTAATAAAACTACCTAACCATTATATAATTTAGAAAAAAAGAATCACTGTTTAATGCACAAACATTTTTCTTCTACCCACATACTGTTGGATCATCTATACAATTTATTGAACATTTATATGAAGTTGGCTCTTTACCTGACGAGATAATATATGTA
Organism: Olivierus martensii; assembly: GCA_000484575.1. Classification (NCBI taxonomy): domain Eukaryota; kingdom Metazoa; phylum Arthropoda; class Arachnida; order Scorpiones; family Buthidae; genus Olivierus; species Olivierus martensii. The sequence continues at coordinate 36,530 of AYEL01089165.1, read as the reverse complement.
ATGGATTTTGAAAAATTATACCCAAGTATTGAATTACCTCTGGCAAGTCTATTACTATATACATGCATATTGAGGCACTTACCTCCTAATTCCATTTCCCCTACACTGCTTAGAGACTTGTTTCATATGATTACTTATGATTCCTTTTTTCAGTTTTCAAAAAAGTTCTATAAACAGACAAAGTTGTGCCTATGGGAAAGCCCAATGACTGGAATTATAGCTGAACTTGTTGTGTGTTTTAAAGAAGAAAAATATCTGCCTAAATTTATTCCAAACATAGGGATTTATATTTATTATATTGATGACAGTTTGATTGTATGGAGAGATAATCATAATACACATAAGTTTATTAATAAATTTTACTGATAATTCTCTTAGGCTTAACTTCTAAATAAACGAAATATTGTTACATTAGATATATATTTTACCATATTTTTAGACTTACCAGGCCCAGATTTTGTTACATCTGTATATAGAAAAAATACTTATGCACCCCGTATTTATTTCAATGTTACCAGTGTATAAAAAACAAGCAATTAAAATTCAACAAGTTTAACAACATTATAAAATAAGGTTTTAAACACGGCTTTATGTTTAAATATACGTATATGTTACAGCCAATGCCCAACATCTAGCCAATTCACGAAATGGATGGCCACTTCGAGATTTAGCCAAAGCCCGTAATAGACAAGAATTTACAACTATTTTGGGCTTTGTCTGGCCAATTCACAATGCACCTGACAATCAATAGCCAATTCAAAAATTGTCCAAGAAAAAGTGGCCAAAGCTAGAAGTTTTACAGAACTAAGTAAAGGAATCCATTTGTGGAAATTTTGGCTTATTCACCAGTGAGAATGGGATTGTCTGTCACATCACATGTTGGTCTTACAATACTGACATGAGAGATTATAACTTACCCACTTGCTAATATGAATGAGATTCTTCTCTCTCAGAGTAAGGAAAAGGGTAGAGAGACTTTTTTTGCAAGATTTCTGTAACCATTTATTATAATGCATTATGGATTTATTTTTTATTTTTTCCCATAAGATAAAAAAAAAAAGACAAAGATGAAATATCATATTTATGAACAATTCTGAAAAAGATGATAAATTTTTAATATTTTTTTATAATAAATATAAAATGTTTTCAGCTTTATATACAGGGTGAAGAAAAACTTTGTTCTAATATTTTGTGTATAGTAGGGCCTCAACATTGGCGGATTTCCCCTTTCGAGGGAGAAATTTTTCTGTAAATTTTTTAATAAAAATTTCTGTATACGATATAGTATTTATTTATATTAATATCACAATTTATTCTATTAGAAACACAAAAAGCTTTATTTAAGCACAAGCTCCTTAGATGCACAATTATTTATTTAAGCACAAGCACCTTTAGACGCACAGTTCAAAAAAATTGCCGAATTACTGTAGTTTTTGCTTCCCCATCTGGGACTCTATGCTTTAGTTTTGGTTTTGATATCAGAGACTTTATGGTCATGCCCGTATATTTTTTAATTCTATCAAGTGCTAGGATACATTGTCATGTCTGGAAGAAGGACAGCTAGTCAGAAGTTGACAACTTCCCATATTTGTAAGCGTGAGTAATCGGTAATGACCCTTTTAAAGAAACTGGAAGTTCTCGATATGTTGCTAGAGGGAAAGGGTTACGCTGAAGTAGATAGACTTTTTGGTGTAAATGAATCTACAGTTAGGTCGATAAAGAAAAAGGAAGATGCAATTAGGCATAGCATAAAGGGTGGTACTCCATTATCATTGAAGCACACTTCCCAAATAAGAGATAAGAACATAGAGAAAACGGAAAAGGCTCTGTACTTGTGGATAGAAGACCAGAACCAGAAGAATATGCCGATAAGTAAGGCCATAATAAAAGCCAAAGCCATAAAGCTCTATAAACGCTTTGCAGAATCTTTAGGTGATAATCCAAATAAATTTGTTGCAAGTAGCGGTTGGTTCGACAAATTCAGGAACCGTTATTGCCTTCACAACATTATACAGTATGTAACATACAACTGATATGTACTGTACTTTAACTGATATGTACTGTACGCCTTCACAACATTATACAGTATGTAACATACAACTGATATGTACTGTACTTTAACTTTTTCTTCATTGTAATAATAATTTTAAATAAATATTAAAAGTAATTATACAGTACTAAACATACTATTTATTGTTCCACATTAAGTAAATACACTCCAGCCCCCAACTCCCGTTTTCACAAAGGATCTTAACTTCAATTTTCGCGCCAATTTTCGAGAACGTAACCCCCGCGAATGTTGAGGCCCTACTGTACTGATAGGGGACCTCGAAACAAGTTGAAATGTATAATGAACATATGGTCTAAATGCTACCATTTTTGAGCTAACCAATCACAATCTATTTTACAAAGCATCATGATGCATTGCATTGTCATTAAGTATTGCATTGCATCACTCACCATCTTACTAACCAGGAAGTCAGTAGGAAAGCAACATAATGCAAAGTGTCTTGGCAACTCGATGCATTGCGATGCTTTGTGAACTCAATGGTGATTGGCTAGCTTTAAAGTGTTATAACTCGAAAATTTGGCATTTAGACCATATGTTCATTCGACAATTTCAACTTGTTTTGAGGTCCCCTATCAGTATACAAAATTTTATGAAAAAGTTTTTCTTCACCCTGTATATAACTATTGTGTGAATCTATCATTTGTTTAAAAAGTAGTAAATATTCTCAAAAATTCAGCAGAGTTTTTAATATTTTTATTCATTTAATTTTAATATATTGATAATAAAATGCATTTTTTATATCTATTGTGTTATCTGAAAAATCATGATGCATTTTTGAAACAGATTGGAATTGTTCATTTTCGGAAGTACTAGAGTTATTCGCATCTATGTTATTGTTCATAGATGCGAATAACTCATTTAATAGAAAATTAGCCATAATTTTCTATTAAATGAGCATTCAATAGCTGATAGTTTTACTTTCATTTTAAAAAAATTTGATCCTTTTTTCATTTTTTATAAATTTTACGTTGAAGAGATGGAAGACCAAACTGATTTTTGCCATATTTTATTGTTTTACTTCTGTAAAGGGAAAAATGCGCATCAAGCTTGTGAAAAGTTCATAAAGTTTATGATGACAATGCTCTACTTCCAGCAATGATTCGTGAAATTCTGTGCTGGTGACTTTGATCTCAACAATGCTCCTCAGTCAGGAAGGCCAACTGAGGTTGATGACAATAAAATAAAGGCATTAATTGAGTTAAACCATCATTATATGACACGAGAGATTACAGAAACATTGAATATCCATCATTCAATCGTTCAATCGTTCGTGTCCACCTAAAGAAGCTGGGATACATAAGCAAACTTGATATTTGGGTTCCTCATGAACTTGAAGAAGTTCATTTGATGGCATGCATAAACATCTGTGACATGCTCATTAAACGTGAGGAAAATGATCCTTTTTTGAAGCAATTGATAACTGATGATGAGAAGTGGATTGTTTACAACAATGTAGCACACAAACGGTCTTGGTCCCAGCATGATGATCCGCCTCAAAAACATCGAAAGCAGACATTCATCAGAGGTAGATTATGCCTTCGGTATGATGGGATTTTAAAGTTTTTCGAGATTCTACCAAGGAACCAAACAATCAATTCAGAAGTGTACTGTCAGCAATTGAATATTTTGAATGAATCCGTCATCCAGAAACGTCCAGAGCTTATTAATCATAAAGGAATTGTGTTCCATCACGACAATGCAATATCGCGCACAAGTTTGATCACCCGCCAAAAAATATTGGAGCTTGGATGGGATGTGTTACCACACCTACCATATTTGCCTGACCTTGCACCATTAGACTTCCATTTGTTTTGCTCTCTTCAAAATTCGTTGTGTGATATGACATTCAATTCAGATGAGGCTGTAAATCTGCACCTTGTTCAGTTTTCACCGTTAAAGAGAGGTCCTTCTATGAATGAGGAATTATGAAGTTCCCTGAAAGATGGCAATAGGTTATCAATTTCACCGTTAAAGAGAGGTCCTTCTATGAATGAGGAATTATGAAGTTCCCTGAAAGATGACAATAGGTTATCGAGCAAAATGGGCAATTTATCTTTGATTGATCTTTGTTCTTTATATAAATAAATACTCTTTTTAAAACATAGAAAAAATGCGTCTTGACTTTTCAGACAACCCAATATAAATTATATAAATCATTTTTAATCCTGCTACAGTAGATGTAATCATACCATCGAGAAAGGTCCCGTCTTTCATGGGAAAAATGGGATTTCTGATAAAAAATATGCAATAAATCATAGTCTTTGTAAATTTGAAGGAAAAGATCAAATTTGTCTTCACATATTTTGGGATTGTTGACAGTCGATTTTGTAAATTTAAAAGAAAAGTTTAAATTCGTCTTCACATATTTAACGATTTTATGAGCATTTTTGTGATAGCTTTACCCATGAGTCACACAAGTCTTTAGAGTTGCGTTTTCCTGCTACAGTAGATGTAATCATACCATCGAGAAAGGTCCCGTCTTTCATGGGAAAAATTGGATTTCTGATAAAAAATATGCAATAAATCACTGGATGATGATTGTTTCATCCTCTATCCAAATCATAGTAATAATCAATTTTTTACATAATTTATATAAAGCGTTTCATTTACTTAAAATTAAACTTCAACAGCTTTGAAATTTTTGATCTCAAACAACATCCAATGTCAAATTTAATTAAATTTTGATCATGATTCAAATTATTTTTATTATAATTTTGAATTCATAATCTAAACTAATAAGATTTCCAGGAAAATTATTAAGAATTCTGGATTAAATTGAAATTTAAATTACAATTTTTTAATGGGAATTTTATATTTAATTCTGTCTAATGTTTATTTGAGTATGGTGACATTTTTATGTCACCTGAATGTTACATTTATTTTATCTCTTATTTCAAAGTTCATCTAAAGGTCGCAATTACTATAAAAATATTATAATTAATAACAATTGAAACAAAGAATATAAAATTAATTTATATATTAGTTTTATACATTGTAAAATATATAAAATACAGAACAGAAACACAGTATATTTTTCTATTACGTAATGGAATCAATTGCTTTTTTTCATAAATTTTGGTATGCTACGGAGAAGGTATTTCTAAAAAAATTAGATAAATTTCAAATTTGTGATTACTTATTACCGTATGCAGTATTTTATCAATTAATAAAACGAATTTTATAACTATTTACTCAACGTATGAGTCATCATTGTAAATATTTTATATATTTATAACAAAAAGTAATGTTATAAATGTATAAAATATTATGATGTACAACGTCATAATATGATGTACAGATAATGTAATAATCATATGATTTTTCCTATAAATATAGAGAAAAATTATAATAGAATACGTGCCAGAAAGCCCAAATTCAGCTAGCATGTAATAATTAAGAAAATCAAAATAATAATAAATATTTGCTTTAGTGGTATGAGTCATTGAATGCTGTGAAAGAAAATCGATAATATAATCAAAATATTTATTTTTATTTTCTCTTAGACGAATAATACACGAAAATTTAGAGTCGAATTTTGGGCTTGTTTCTCAAACTTCCCAGTAAAATTGTTAAAATGGTATTGAGTATATGATGATAATGGCATTGAATATGGTATATAAGGTATTGATATGATATTTTAATCAGAAAAACTATTTTTACAATTTTTGGATATACAGTATATATCCCTCCATATCTGGAAAATACCTGAATCTACGTTGATCAAATTTGATGTGATTTTTTATTACTATATGTTCACTAAACATCAATATACACCATTTTTTTGTCTGGGCAAATACATAACATCAGCGACATGTTGAGCAGAAATGCAAATATCCATAAATTAATACTAGAAGAATCCATGCCGAAAATTTCAGGTTAGATTAAGTTAGAATAAGCTGGTATATCCTCATGGGATATTCTATATCTGGCGGTAGCTACTTATAGAGCCCATCATACGCTGCCAACACCCATGATGAGGTCAACCAGATGGTTGAAGAATGGGGTTCAACAGGCCAGGCCCGGAAAAACTGGAGGTATGGACCCGGATTTGAACCCGGATCCTCCAGGGTAGTAAGCCAAAGCTTTACCACGCGGCCATCCAGCCGACTCGAAAATTTCAGCATAGATAATTATTTCTATTGATTTTTTTAATTATTGCTAGTCTGTTTGTGATTTGTATAATTATCATCAGTCTCGCATAGTATGCTGAATAAATGAAAATCCGAAATTTTAATATTTTGTTTGGAAAATTCGTAGAGTTATCACTAAATTTTGATAAGAATGGAAAAGAATTATTCTAATGTGTTTCGTCTATCAAAATAATGTTAATTTTATGCATAATTTCTTCACGAATAACTTGTTTACATTTAAAAAATATAAATTTTAGTTTTCTATTTTTTTAATATGAAAAGAATTCAATAATAATAAAATTTTGTGCATAATTAAATGATTATTGCAGCATATGAAAATATGATATGCACAATAAATCATTTTCATATAGAAGAAATTTTCTTAATCAAGAATACAACAAATATCAATACTTGTATAACAATTGCAATAATTCTATAAGCAAAATTTTGTGCATAATTAAATGATTATTGCAGCATATGAAAATATGATATGCACAATAATTCATTTTAATATATAAGAAATTTTATTAATCAAGAATACAACAAATATCAATACTTGTATAACAATTGTAATAATTTTATAACCATAATAATGGTGAATTTTATATAGAGATGCAGATAAAAGGATAAAAATTACCATTATATGTTATTATATAATTGTTTTAGCGAAAATTTAAAAATTGTGATTATTGTTAAATGTTAAATTTTTTGAACTTTCAGTACAAATAGTAATTTAATCATGCTAAATATACAGTTTACAGTCTTCATTTCAAGAGATTGTTGCACACAGATATCTCATAAATTTCAAGAGATATCTCACAGATTTTAAGAGATATTGTTGTACAGAGATATCTCATAGATTTAAAGAGATATTGTTATACAGATTTCAAGATTATATAGATATTTCAGGTTATATAGCTTCCAGAAGATATTGTTGCACAGAGTGCCATTGTTTGAAAAACAATGGCACTCTGTGCAACAATAAAATTTATTCTATAATATTTTCTATAGATTTTTTAGTCTATTTTTGTTCTATAAAATTTATCTTTGATGATAAAAAAAATATTAAAATTTATAAACTCAAACTTTCTAACGTACGCTAAGTAAGAAATTAAGGAAATTTGAAAATTTGACAAATTTCAGAGAAAATTAGATAGCTTGTTGAGCAATTGTGTAACATGTATGTTATACAATTGCTCAACAAGCTACCTAATTTTCTCTGGATATGCAATTTCTCACTTAAATATTAATAATTATCAAAATTTTAGATGCCAATCAGTTGAACTTTTCCGATGATTTTTAATTCAGGAAAAAACTGCAAAAAAATTAATTTATTAATCTGAAATCATAAAAATACATATACTAGTTTACCATAGTATTATACAATTAGATAATTATTAAACTATATTGTAATATTTATTCTAGAAACCTTTAAAAAATTTTAACGTACATTCGTTGGATGAATCTTCAAAAATTCTATGAATATGCATTATATAATCATTTGTAAGAAATATGATTATCATGAGCAAATAAAATTTATCCATTATTAATTCTCCTGATAATTTCCATTTATGATAATTGCATTGAAACAGAGTTATGACGAAAACCACTGAATATAGAAAACTTTCTACGCCTGTATAGACAGCTAAACTACTATTGTGCATTATTTAACCACGAAAAATCAATTTTATAGCAGATATTCTGAAGTCATTCATGCTGAAATCACCAAAGTAAGCATTTATCTTGTTTATACATCTTATCTCCTGGGATGCAATTAAAAGCTTCATGAAACTCCTTATTGTTTGATAGTGTTCCTAAAACTCTGAAATTATTATCATGTTTTTCATACCAGTTTTAATTTTTTATTCAAACTCATTCAGAATTTTTACCTAAATTTCGAAGGAGAATGTGGATCATAATTAACTGCTTGCTCAAATACTTCGTCATATTCATTGGAACACCATACCTACAACAAGAAATATTATGTCGCATTATTTAAATATAATTTTTAATCAAGAAAATTACTTACGTATGCATATGAAATAAAAAACAACTGCTCTCGTGTATATTCATCTAAATATGGTAATTTTTTATTATTGTAATTTCCATGTTCCTTTAAATATCTCTTATATGCCTGAAACAATTAAATATGAATTAATTTATATCATTTTGAAGAAAAGATTATACAATGTTTTTTCTCTTTAACTATAAAGTAACTCGAGGATGAAACATTGCCAAGATTAAAGTGATAAACACTGAAAAATCAATTCTAAGGAAGAGCATTTATTAAATGATATTCTGCGAAAGATATTACTATAAACAAGTAAATTTTTAATTCTCAAAATGTGAAACATTGTATAAATTGTGTCTTCAAAGCAAAGTTAACAAAACTGATATAATAAAATATCTCCGAATTATCATAAGATCAAACATATCCTATGCAGTTTTATACTATTTTCCATCGGATAAGTATTAAGCAACGAGGATATTCCAGTTCTCACCATGGGTTGCCCCACACCTCTGATGGGGTTAGCCGTCAAGTGGAAGCTGGGGTTCAACAAACCAAGCTTGGACTCCTCCTGAAAAAATCTGGAAGTTATGGGATCAGAGAAATGAACCCGGCTCCAAGGTGGAAGACAGCACTCTTCCACCGCTAGCCGATTGGATCAAACATATATGTGAGACTACTGGACATAATAATGATTTTTACCCAGTACACATTTACTCAAACATAAAAAGAATAATTGAGAAATATGTCGCAATCTGTTAATCGCTCTCTAACTTAAATACTATAAAATTCAACAATGGTTTTAAGACTATGGGAAATCATTAGACATATCACTGAATAATACTTAATATATTAACTATTTTCAAATTTTCATTTATAGTATATTATAATGTGAAATTATTTTAAGTTCGGAAAATTATTTTAATCATATAATAATTAAATTAAAATATGTAACATTATTTTTTTACCCTAAAAGCTTCCCGAACTCCTCCATTATCTGCGATATTTTCTCCAAGTGTGTTTCTTCCATCCAACTAAATATAATGCGAAAATTATTATTATTAACTAACTTAAGAGTAAGAATTATAGATATATACAAATTTCAAAGTAAAAAGAATAAATAAGCTTCGTATTAAAAAAATCTAAATAATTTTTGAAAATGGTCATGTAGAGTTTTATTGATAAATAAATCCGTGATTGATTCTATTCCATGCTCATCACTTCTTTCTGATGCAACAAAAGCAAATAATTAAATAGTAATAATTTAGACGAAGCAATAGGATTAAGATGCCACCATTTTGTAAAATACCTTAAAGCAAAGTGGAAGATTATATTGTTTCTGAATGCAGAGGCAAAATTCTTATTATTATTTTTACTTTTTGCATTTTACAAAGTGATAAATTTTTGTAAAAAAAGAAATGATTAGAAAATTTCAAAGTTGTCATTAAAAATATATTATTAGACATTGTTATTTTACTTTTAATCCGTTTACTGGTTCATAGTTTCCATACTGATTTATGAAGCATTCAGATTTATTCATAAATTTCTTTTTGACAGTGGGACTCCACCAATTTCTCAGATTTCCATATTCGTCGAACGAACCCCCTTTAAAATTTTAAATGATCTATTAATTTAATAATTATAATTTCTTTAAATTGAATTATTTTGATTACCTTCGTCATCAAAGGCGTGAGTCATTTCATGACCTATCACGTTACCCAACGAACCAAAATTTATGTAGCTGCAATTGAATCAATTTTAAGTTTCAAAGACCAAATTTTTATTTTGCAATCAAAACTTTTCATACTCACGCTGGAAGACCGTATTGATAAAATGGAAACTGCAAAATTCCAGCAGATAAAACTAAAATAATTCAATTAAAATATCAATATTTGATACAAATGAATTAAAATCGGTTAAGTTTAAGTAGTTACTTACATAAACCATTGGCATTTGCATTATAATATGCATTGACCACAACAGGAGAGCCAATCCAACTATAACTGAAATCATATTGAAATGAATTAGACTTTTAATGCATGTTAAACCAAGACACATACTTACTCTATGTTTCTATCCACACTTGCATTCAGTAACATGAGTTCTTTCTTAGATAAAAATTGAAGAACCGTAACTACACTTTTGAAGAAATTTTCTTCAGTTATGTTTCCGAGCTATTAGATGAAGATAAAATGATGATGGTGATAATAATAAACAAGCGTATGGAGATGAAGGAAACGTGCTTACCATTTCATAATAATTATTAATCTTCGTATCATCTAATATCCACGATGGAAAGCCAACTATTGGCTTCATATGATACAACTACAAAAGAAAAACTGAGTATGAGCAAAAAGACTTAATAATTTTAAATTAACTTTTATTAATACTCAAAAAAGTGATACTTTGAGAAGAGCAGCAGCTTTCGTTTCGTCATCTATCCACTTAGATTCTTTTATTATATCCTTAAAGGCGTATTTTATTTCTTTGACCATTTTGAATATCTAAAATTTAAATTTTTATCTCATTTACAAGTTAATATTTTAGATTATTCAGTAAATTTCATGAAATATACATTTCTTTCAGTAAATTAAAGATTTAATATTGATTAATAACTTGCTTTAAGACAAATGCTCATTCATGATAAAAGATGTTACAAAATATTTAAGATTAAGATAAAATTTTTATCTATTGATATTTACTGAATTTTGTAAAGTATAGGCTATTGAGCAGGATATTTTTCTATAGAAGATAATAAATTATATAAGCTCTACACAAAACTTGTTACTTTATACGTTAAGTTTGTATGAATTCTTACATCCGGTTTAATATTTGGGGAAAAATGGTCTCTAATATATATACTTCCTAAAGCATATTCTAACAAAATATCGATAGTCGATATGCAATATTCATGCAGTGGTTTCTCTTTTTCTGAGCCAATGGGTTCATTTATAAGTGTAAATCTACTATCTCGGAATGTTTTTGTTGTAAATGAACTCAATCTTCTTACAACTCGCCATCCGATATAATTAGCTATAACTCTGAAAGAAAAAATAATCTGCATTAAGTATGCATAAATTTTACCATTCCTGTTTTAAATATGTAAATATTCTTACTTTTGACTGGTTTTTCCAATTAATTCACCTAATTTTTTTACATACTCTGGTACTGGTACGACGACTTCCATATCATCTTTCACCTCAAAAATTCCTTCAAATACTTCTTGCAAATAAGCAATAACATTGACCTGGAAAAATGCTTATAATGATTATTTGATATTTTGATTATTTATTGAAAAAATATTCAAAAATTCTTTATTCCATAAGAAGCAAAGCGTTTATCTCTTAGATTAAATCTTAGTTAAGATTTTTAATAGTTAATAAAATTCTTATGAATAAATATTTATGTTTGCCAGAAAGAAACGTGGAAAAGGGATAGATATCCATTGAAAGAATCAGGATCACATCCACAGTCTCAAATAATTTTTTAAAGGATTCAGCCTTGGTTCAAAGATTTCATCCTTCTGCTCAAACCTACAGTAAGATCTGTGTTTGTATCTAATTGGCAAGTAATCTCTTATCCCTTATATAAATTCGATAAAAGCTAGAATAACAAATGATAATGGACATAAAATTCAAACTTACATTTTTTCCGAAAAGTTGCTGAAGCTCACGAAGAGTCATTTTGTTGTATAGGCCTTCTTTGTTCCTTCTTTCTACGATGGATTTACAGAACTGAAATATAATTATATTTAAAGATACATATTTAAATAAGTAAAGTAATAATTACAATACATTACAATTGTTTATATTTCTTAGATTTTTGCAATCAAAGAATAATAGTCTCATTTGGAGAATTTCGCCTATAATTATACAGATATAGCAGATTGTCAATGGATCCAGGTCCGATCTATTGATCCCTATCCTTCACTTTCATGTTCGAATTCATGATCGTTTATACAGTTATAATGGGATCTCAAATAATTCCGCATGTTTATATATGTCAATACAATGAAATGAGAGTAGCAATCATGCAATGAAATGGATACAATGAGAATAATTAGCAATAAAATTTAATTTAGCTATTCAATAATTTGTGAAGTAAAACTGTCAAGGACAGCTGATTGAAAACTTGCAATTATTTAAATTATTTTGGCAAATAATGCAATTTCATTCTTTAAAACAATAATATTAAGTATATCTGCATATCTGCATATTATGTATATCTGTATTGTTGTCTTGAATTGAAAATTATGCTAATAATGTGATTTATTATTTTTTATGGTTTTTAGAACTATATCAAAAGAGAAACACTTAAATGTGACCCACCATTATAAAAAAATATACTGTATACTGTATATAAAAGGATTAGGATAGTTTTGTTGATTGTAATTTTAATCAAAAGTATCTAATTTTTTTTAATTAATAGTTAGATACTTTTATATAATGTGTCATAACATGTGGCGAGTTTTCTATTTATAGAACAACTATCATTGAGAATCAGTATTAATTAATAACAGAATTCATTTAAATAAACCAGAACAATTTCTAAAATGGAGATAGTAAACTAAAATGATTGGATTCTGCTTTTTACGGAATTTCCAAATGTGATACCATTCGATAGATCTCATCAAATTGGTCAAAAGTTATAATAGAATCATGGACGAAAGCGGCACCGATTAGAAGATATTTAGAAAAATTTACCTCAGAATTGGTAAACGAATCATGTACCGCTGCCATATTGAACGAGAAGTAAAACGTCACGTGACCATCATCGTAATGACGAAAACCTGCTATGGTTTTATACCTTGTGTTAAAAGCCAAAAATACGCCAGGAATTATTCTTTTGATTATGTGGGTTATGATTTTATGCTGAAATCTATAACTCATATAAATCCATAAATTGCATAAGTTATATATATAAATTAATATATAATATATATTTGCATCAAGATGTATAATTATATCACCTTGAAAGTATTCTTGCCAAGGAGTTTGAATATAATTTTTGCGCGACACCTTCAAGGTGTATTACAGTAAACTCCCGTATAACGTGCTCTCCAATAACACGAATTCATGTAACGAAAATCGCTCTTCTATAACAGAATTCGTGTAATTTTACATCTTGAAAGTGTCGCGCAAGACATTGTTCCTTTCAATATGGCGTCGCACACAGATACTTCGTTGTGATAAGCACTTTTTCATATAGCAACTAATCGGTTTCATTTTAGCGATTGATTTATATATCGATTTACTACTAGTAATATGAATAAAAATATTATGCAAAAATCTCGGATTCCGTGAAAAGCAGAATCTTGCCACTAAAATCACTTAATTTTTATGACTTTTAAGATAACCTAACTTAATAATGGCATATATTTAATTAACAAAATTTATCATCATTTATGACAAAGATAATTTGGTTTATACTGTACCATACAACAACTTACACTGGCAAGAGTAGATTCAAATTCGATCATTTCATTAATTTCATTTATAACTGTGTTTGTATCTTTTTCTGTGTGTAGTTGATAGGCAGCATTTAATATGGTTTCATTGTAAAAATATCTATCCTCCGAGGAAATATTCAATAATTCGTTCATTCCTATTCCTAGAGAAGTCTGATCAACCTGTTTAAAATATTTGTTTTGTATATAAAATCACTTATCTAATTAAATCAAAATTTTCAAATGTTTTAACAGATTTATAAATTTAACTCAGAAAATTATGAAAATATGTTAAAATATACGCTGAAAATATGCAATGAAAAAAAATTATAATAATATAGGCCGGATATCGCGTGGTAAAGCTGGGCTTACTACCTTGGAGGCCGGGTTCAAATCCGGGTCTCATACTTCCAATTTTTCAGGACGAGTCCGGACCCGGCCTTTGAACCCCATCCTTCAACCATCTGGTTAACCCCATCATGGGTGTTGGCCAGCCAGTGATGAGTTCTATAAGTGATCGCTGCTAGATAAAATATATCCCTCGTATGATATGGCGGTTTAACCAACCTAATCTAATTTAACCTATAATAATATAAGAAACTTACGTATAAAATATATTTTGTTGTGTTTTTCTTATCTGGAGATATGTAAATATTTATAATAAAAGATGAAACAGCAAGATTTTTAGTGATCCAAGCAAGAGAATGCATCCAATCATAATCATCGTTTAGTCTGTGACCAAGTATAGGCCAATTGCCAATTTTCCTTAGAATTTCTTTGAGAGGTTCCACGCCTATAATTTCTCGTCTTACTGAAATTTTTAAACATATTATGATAAGTATTATCTGCAATATTAAAAAACTGCGACTATTAATCTTTAAGACAAAATTCTGGCAATATCACAGAATTTAATAATAAGAGAACGATGAATAAGAAAGACACAGTAGTGATCTTAAGCTCTCAAAATATTTTGGATTGCTTAATTAATTTAATTTAATAGTTCTTCAATCAAGTGTCAAGTGGGTCTACTTCGGATCAAATGCTAGGTTCCATTAAACATTTTTCAAAAATTCTAATTAGCATATATATTGAGTGTCATTTTTCAATGAATAAACCGACTCCATTCGAAGTTTGATCAATATTCAATTATTCCTAATTGACTCGCTATCTTCATACAAAATTTGTAGATTTCAGCACTATATGACTCAAACAAAATAAAATCTACTATAATCTAAAATGTCGAATAAAAATATTATATTAAATAATTTAATATAAAAACTTAAAAATAAAATATTTCATGGAAACGTTAGTTATTTTCAGTTCAATTAAATTGTAAAATTGTTGTAGTATATAACATGTAACATAAAGATATAGTTTATTCATTTTCGTAAATTGTTGTTAAAATTTTCAGTTGCTTATTAATGACAAGAATCAAAGAGATCAATGACAGAATTAAATAAAAATGCTTTCAATAAAAAAGTCTGAATATACCGGCAGCTTTCTCTTTTGGGAGTAAAACAATCAGCTGCCACCAGAGTGCTAATAATACTTTTCCCTCTGGTGTGAAAAAATTACAAATTTATAAAATTGAATTTTCAATAATATATTTATAATGATTTTCAAAATTTTTACTTTATAAATTCAAGTTTTTCCTGAAAATTTATTTACATAAAAAAATCACAAATATATTTATTTACGTTCTGTAGAAAAAATATATATATTTACTAGTATATGCTGAAAAAAGATGATGTTAAAAATATTCATATTATTTTATTGCTTTTATAGATAAGTTTATAAATGATTTCAATGGGAATGTTAACAATTTCTAGGAACATTTATAATTAAAGTGAGCATAACATTACATAAAATAATATCAAAATCACACTTTGCATAATATTTAATAATAGACAATTGACATTTATTAAAATTAAAAATAATTTGGTCTTTTTCTAAGGTAATATTCTAAAATATTCAAAAACTGATATCATTCATATGAAAATTATTTTTTCGCCAATTTTTATAACATTCAATTGTTAACATAATAAAAATTGCATCATAAAATTCTTACAAGAATAATATATAATTAATTAAAATACTTGTAAGATTACTAAACTTACTTTCATCCATACAGCCTTTGTATAATCTTTGCAATTTTCTTCCAATTTCTGTAGTTGGTAAATTTAAATATTCCAGCGATTCTTTTGGTACAAAAGCAAGAAAAAATTATCCAAATGATTAGAATATTTGAGATGGCATTCATGCATATACAATAAGGAATCTTTTATACAAACTGGATGGACTGCTCAATGTTAGAAAAACGAATCTGGCCGAAACGTTGTAATTTCGGCCAACAAATGGCGGACGTGAACGTAAATTCGACGATATAGCAAATTGACTTTGATAGGATCTGGATCTCACATTAATTAACATAAATAGTATACAACTGGTCATTATAGCAAAGTCAATTTGCTATATCATTGAACTTACGTTCGTGTCCGCCATGTTGTTTGCGAAATTGCAACATTTCGGCCAACCATTTTATATAAAAGATCCTTAATATACAGTAATATACTATATAATAATTAGTTCGTATGTCGCCATGGGGACCAAAATATGTATTGCTTATCGATTCTGCGCCGGCCGGATGGCCGCGTGGTAAAGCTTTTGCTTACCACTCTGGAGGACCGGGTTCGAATCCGGGATCCACACTTCCAGTTTTTCAGGAGGGGTCCGGGCCGTTGAACCCCATCCTTTAACCATCCGGTTGACCTCATCATGGGTGTTAGCCATCCTGTGATGGGCTCTACATATGGCCGCGCCAAATACAGTATATCCCTTGTGCGATATGGTGGCTTAATTATGTAACCAATCAACTTATCGATTCTGCATATAACTAAAGTACAAAATTACGTTAAAATTAATAGTAGTTTAAATACATCTTAAAAGATTTTATAAAGGAACTTAAGAGTATTTCTTCATGTTAACCAATGTTTTATGGAATTGTTTACAGAGTGAAATGATATTTACCGTGTAACTGCTCAAGTACATCAAAATATAGCTTATCAAACATATCCCAATGAGACTTTCTTGGAGGAATTCTATGTCTTTCTTTCCAACCGTCGCATACGTATGAATAAAAATCTTCGCACGGATCCATATTTTTATTTATAGAAGCGGCATATGCTCTGGCTGAAAAAGTAATATTCAAAAATCACAATAATTATTATAAGCCTATGACTGAACTGACTAACCTATTTTTTCACATTCCGGTGTCGAACAGTATTCGTCGTCATTCTCTAAACAGTAAGTTGCAATTAAACACGTTTCATTTTAAAATCGTAAACATAAATTTGTCTTACTAAGTACTGATAGATACTAACTAACATGGCTAGGAAAACAGGCCGTAGTAAAAGTAGCAGAAAATACAAGTAATATATTGATTATCATAAACATTTTAGTCATATCTCTTTCCTTCTCAAATTTTTACTTTCTGTAAAAGAAACTTATAATAAAAATCATCAAAAATGTAATCATCATCATTAGTACCATTAATATAGTTTGTGAACATTTAAATATATGGTTCCTTGATGATTGAAAAGATATAATCTATGAATACAAATTTAAAACATGCAAAATATTTTACCTGTTTGTTTGGTTGGTTTTCACATTCTGTAAACAAGCAATTTTCTCTTTTATGCTGAATGTTTTAGTTGGATATATTCCATTATAAAAGTTAATAAGGAGAATATGTCTTGCTTATGTCTGCTGCACATAAACTGAAATATGATATGTCTGAGAACTATTAAATAACAGCTTTTAAATATCATAACATAGCGAATGTTTTACTTTTCTTAGTGACGTTTAGCAGTAATATTTAGTATTCTACTTCTTGTTGCAAAATCATCTCTCTCGGATTTAACAAATGGTTTTAAGTAATTTGAAGTAATTTTCTATTATTAGAATAGAGTTTCAGTTAATGTATTTATTTAAATATTTTCATAGTTCAGTTTTGATTTTTAAATGTACGATAGGAGAATTTATAGTCATTTTCAAGTCTTCCTACATGAATTTTCTCGGTAATTTATCTGACATGCTGATGATATTTAACTGATCTTCAGCAGCTGTCGATTGCACGGATTTAACAAATGGTTTTAAGTAATTTGAAGTAATTTTCTATTATTAGAATAGAGTTTTAGTTAATTTATTTAAATATTTTCATAGTTCAGTTTTGATTTTTAAATGTACGATAGGAGAATTTACAGTCATTTTCAAGTCTTATCTACATGAATTTTCTCGGTAATTTATCTGACATGCTGATGGTATTTAACTGATCTTCAGCAGCTGTCGATTGCTCTAATAGGAGCAAATTGCTCTTTAGAAATCGATTCTTAGCATAAATCAAAATGCGAATTCAGGAGAAAATTCTATGATGGAGACGTATAAAGAAAAAAATTGCATTAATGTTCCCCCATTTTCGAGAAAATCAAATATTTAAATGGGATGTTCTTCCGGTTTTCTATCTTGTTTATAACTACCAGTAGCAAGTTAACACTCAAAATATATGATAAATTCGCCCGGAAATACACTGATTTATGCTAATAGTTATGGAAATATTTGTAATATGATCATCTTTATGTGGAGATAATCAAAATCTATCATATACGAAGAAATGAATGGTTAAGCACATGCAGGGCCGGATTTATCTATAGACCGACTAGGCCGCGTCCTAGGGGCCCCAAAACCATTAATCAGTTTTCAACTTTTATAAACTTTTTATTAAAACTCATTTTTTCTTATTAAAGTGCTAGATAGAAAGTAAAATTTTAAAAGTTCCTTATAAGGAGCCTTTAAAATTAAACGTAGCTGATATGAATTTTTAGGGCCCCAAAAATACAAATCCGACTCTGAGCACATGATACTTTTTTTCATTTATCTTAAAATTACGTAATGACATACGTTCAGTGATAAATATTTGCATTAAAACAAATCTTTAATAATTGGTGCTGCACACATTAATGTTAAAAGAAATGCAAACATTCTACACAAATTAAAATCTAAGTACCTTCTTACTTTACATATACTGTAATTACTTGTATGACAAAGTATCACAATAGTTTTATAGTCAATAGATCACTTTAATAAAAATCATTTAAAACGACAATTTTATTTTCTACTAAACTTGAATAAATTTTAAGTTTTCATGCAATTGTATTGATGTCCCTGTTACCTTTCATTAAAATAATTATTATATAATTCAGTGCACAATTAAAAACTTATTTTACTGCACACTTAAAATATTACTCATCTCTAACAAATAAATGCAAACAGATCATCTGTTTAATATTGGTGCATAAAACAAATATAACGTCATGTATACATATTCATATTAAAAACTCAAAACACACTCCATTTCTAAATAAATTTATTTCAATAACACTGAAAATTATTAGAAAAAAATATACAAATTATGAAATTTTGAATAGAATTCATCTTTCACAGTTTTCACAAGATACTTTTTCACAATTGACGAAATTAATTTCTAGTTTTCCGAATTTAATTTTCTCTATTTTTGCATTTATAATATCCAAAATTTGATGAAAAAGTTCTCTTTAGACAATTACTATGTGCGTTATTGTGGTAACTTTTACTGATCAGAGTACAAAAAAAATATAGAAAAAATATATATATTTTACAAAACAAGAACTTAAATCAGAAAATCTTATCCTACAATAATAAAGTTTTTTATTAAAAAATATATAAATGTTATTTTGGCTAATATAAAATCAAGCAAAGTGTTAAAATATTAGTAATTCGTTCTTGAAGTTTAAATACATTTTTCCTCCCTCTTCTATTCGTTCAACCAGAAGCTCGCATTGATGAGAAGAGGATGATCACCCTTCAAGTGATCGACCGCATTCATAATTCGTATCAGAAAATTGCTGATAGGTAAATATTCTAACGGCAAGGATACCTTGATAAACTCCTTTATTCCTCCCTTAGGAAATTCCGATTTTAATTTCATTAAATTAGTATTTAGCAACTTACACATATTTAAACAGAAAGTTTGCGTGAGAATTGTTGACGTCATGCCCATCATTTCAGGAATCTCTTCTTCTGTAAAAAGGAAAAAAGAGTAAAAAGTTCGTTATGTGCAACCGTTAGAATTTTATATATTTTGATACCAACCTGGATCAGTCAGTAGAGCTAAATAAACGCAGTTTATGGGTCTCATATCGTTAAATCCTAATGTTGTTATATTTCGATTTAAGGCTCTTAACGCTGTGAAAAATGGAAGCCATGGATCAGTTGCATTTATATGAAGAACTTCTTCAGCATCTCGAGCACATTTCAAGGCATAAAACTTCAGAAAATTGTAGTGAAGAATATGAGTCTAGAAAAACAAAATAAAAAAATAATGAAAAAAAATTTATTTCTTAAAAAAAAAAAAAATCAGGATTTTTTCCATACCAAATCTGGTTCAGAAAAGAAGTAAGATAGCAAATATCTGGCCTGTTCGTAAGAATCGAAGAGAATTTTGTTAAAAACATTACAAACACCAAATGGCAGCAAATCTGCATCTGTAATTTCGACAGTTCTCTAACATAAGGAGCAGAAATATTAGAAATAAAAAAGTTTTCGAAAAATTTTGAACTAAGAAAACAATACTTACTTCCAGGAAATAATAAAATTTACTTACAGAAGAGCCTCCCAATTTAACTGCAAAAAATAAAACTAATTTAAAAAGATATATAGATTTTATAGATTAAAACAATTAAATTTCTGTTTTACAAAGAAATCTCAAACTGTCTTCAACATTTACGACATAATTTTTCATATCAAGCAACATTTCACTAGCTTTAGATGCAGCATTAAGAACATATTTAGCAGTAGAGATTAAGTGTCCGTCTTTATCATCTATTTTTGCCAGCAATTTCCAATTATTATCAAGTAGAACTTTGAATATGAATGAGGACTTTATTTTCTCTTCGTCTCTCAATAAATCAAATTCTTCCGCCAGATTATCTGGATGGAAGAATGTCAGCCACTTTAACAAGTAGAAATTCTTTCTATTGAATGGAGATAGTTGCAACGTAATTGCAAAATGTGTTAATCTTCTCAATGGCATATATCTGATATCTTCTAAACGGACATAACCTTTCTTCACTTTTGCTACTCCATGTAGACCAAACATGTTCATGGCAAAGAAGAGAAATCTACCCTTTTCTGAATGAGTCAATAAAAAATTAGTCTGAAATTTTAAAAATTGAAATATTAAAAACATTGAATATTGCTAAACAATGTTTGAAATTTAAGATATTTTTAGTCATCTCCTTTCCTAGCCAAAACATTTTTAGGCAAATTTTTCAAGAAAATTCATGAAAATTCTTGTTTTGGATAAAATTTTGTCATGCCTGTTAGCAGGTAAGCATATTGCGCCACCATACTGAAATGAGTTCACTGTTTTATGTACATTGTTCCATAGTTGTTCGCTGCGCGACCGGCGCCACGAGTTGCACGCAAGCCACAATATAATATACAGCGCGGCGACGCGCGGATCCATTACACAGGTAAGGTAAATTTTTACCAGAAAACAGATGACTATAGCAACTATCGTTGTAAAATATCGTTGGCATAATAATGCACCACAGTTTTGTTTTTAAGTTCACTTACCGCTTCGAAAGGAGTCAATTTAAAAACATCATCTTGGTCAAAAATCCACATTAAAAAATCATCTAAGACCACAGTTTTGTTTTTAAGTTCACTTACCGCTTCGAAAGGAGTCAATTTAAAAACATCTCCTTGGTCAAAAATCCACATTAAAAAATCATCTAGGCTATCGTTCAGCTGATTCAAAATAGCCCGATCGATACTCGTCAGATCAACAACGGAACTCTGTTTTAGGATATCAAAATTTACATCAATTATTCATTCTATAAACTATTAGAAGTTAGAACTTACCGAAGAAATGTCTTCTTCAAATTCAAACGAACTCTGTTCAAACTCAAAGTCTATGAACGAGAAGTAAACACTGGATTAATTGATAAGAGAAAAACTAGTAGAAATCAGTGTCAGAAAATGATTAGTTATAATATTTAACTGAAAATGACAATTATGCCAATGTCAAAGTATTTCAGAACTCTAGAAGCAAACGACACGAGTAAATCATAACCAGAATGCAAAGGAATTAAATATATCATGTACAAGTATGATCACTATCAGCTGGTGGAAGACATGACGCATCGCATGCGATAGCGCAGCGTCGCCTATAAAGCAGATTTTTTAGTGAGAAATCTACACGTCTCCGTAACACGATGTATAGATGGAATAATGTGAATATTTGGTTTAAATATTCCTATTATTCGATGTATATTCACTAAAAATCTGCTATATTGGCGACGCCGCGTTGTCGCATGTGATACAACATGTCTTCCATCAACAGATAGACTATCATCTGTTTGCAGGGCAACTATTTAAGAATTTAATAGCAAAAAATCATTTAGTTTAAAACAAAAAATAGTTTTATTTGTTTATTCTTACCAGGAACGAGATATTTAAGCGCGTTTGAAACATTTTTATATATTCTCTCTGTTGAACAGAAAGAACAAGAAATAATTGGTTTAAAACATTTTCCAGTTTTACATTCGATGGTAGTAGACATTAAGACAACTTCTTGAAAAGTTTGTTGGCATTGTATACAGAGATAAACTGATTCTATTATTTCAGAACCGATTTTATTACAAACCAGACAAGATCCTCTTTCTAGTCTCATCATAATTTTAAGATAGGAAGGGATCTCAATTTGTTCCTCTGTCCGAGAACCTGCTTTCAAACTAAGTGTTGCTGAAAAATATAAGAAAGAAATGAAAAAGTTTCCATTGCATCTTGTAAAATTAATTTTATTATAAATTGTGAGAGAAAGAGCATAAGAGGGTGACTTAATGTGACTCTGAACATAAACTTCTGTTTGAAATGATTAGTACTGCAGCTGGTAACAAAAGAAACATGTCCATAACATAATTGGCACAATCCTGGATGTAATACTAAATAAACTGAGTGCAATGATTTCCAGTAACTGATGTTCCTCCCGACAGTTTAGTATATATAAAAATGAGTTTTTTCCGATTTACAAGGGCTGATTGATTGAAGCTCACTGCATACTGCCTTTTCATCAGAATAGTTGTCTCGCTATTCATTCTGTCTACTTTACTGATGCTTTTTCAAGTGTAATTTTTAAATCACATAATGCATTTCTTATGGAACACATAATTAACTCGGTGTCATGTTCAAGAAGCTTCTCTCTGATTTTCATAAGAGTAATTCTGGGCTCTTTCTCAACTGCTGCTGCTATTACATGAAGGACATCGAGATTAAGTAATTTTGGTCTATTCCTTCAAGGTCCATTGTTTAGCACCTCAAAATTATCTCTTCTGTACTCTCTAATTATGCTTTTCCCAGTATTCCATTTTATACTTGGTTTTAACTCCACTTCCTTTACAGAAAAACCTTCATACAATTTGACAAACAGTTTATTTTTTCCATAGAAACAACAACATACTTTCCAGGCCTTCCTCCAACTCTGCATCGAGCAACGGAATAGTTGGAGAACTTGAATTACTGCCACTAATGTTATATATATATATATATATATATATAGCATGGTTTAAATTTAATACCCAAAGTTGCGGTCGGGGAACAGAGAACAAACTCGTGCGTTATTAGGCATTGCTTTTCCATTGAATGACTGTTTTACATATACAGTAAGACCCCACTTAACACTGCTCTGTTTAACTCTGTTTCGATATAACACGGTTTTTTCGAATTCTATGTTTTTATTAATTCACTTTGGCCTGGTTTTTCGAACTGTTATTTTTACATAAATCCGAAATCATAGGAATTTGTTGCATTGATACTCCTATGCCATTTCACAGTGCATTTGATATCAGTGCAGTGCAGTACATCTGACATTTTGCTGCTGTCAGAGTTCATAGATACAGAGATGGACAAAAGTATTGATACCCCTCCATTTTTTTATTATTTTGGCAATATTAGTGTTTGAAGTTAATTCTCCATTTTTTTATTATTTTGGCAATATTAGTGTTTGAGGTTAATGTATCGTTTTCAAACCGTGTTTATTGAAAATTATTTTGGCAATATTAGTGTTCGAGCTTAATGTAACGTTTTCAAACTCTGCATTATTTTGGCAATATTAGTGTTTGAAGTTAATGTAACGTTTTCAAATCATGTTTACTGAAATCACTGTAATAAGTTATGCTATAGCGATAAATTTTATAAAATTTATTACATAAATTGTTATAGGGAAAAAATAAACCTAAAAATTGCTGTGGACAATTGTATTGATACCCTAAGAATTTTAAAAATAAACTTATTCTTTCTATTTTTGTTTTAAATAATTTCAATGGAAAACGTTATATACAGGGACTTTCAGAGAAAATGCGAGACCCATGGCAACTAATATTTTTGAGGCCCTTCAAAAAAAAAAAAAAGATAAAATTGGCAAATATACAGTCTATACACAGTACAGTGGCAAATATACGGTGTATATATTGTGCATACATTTATACAGTGTACATACATTATATTTAGTGTATCTATCAATGTATCTATTTATAACAATATATTAGAAATATCTATCAATGTACAGTGTTCTCTATCAATGTTCATAAGCGAAAACATTGATAGAGAACTTCAGATTTTGACAAACACTGAAGCTTGAACAGTGTAAAAATATACAAATATATTTTTTCTAATATATTGAGTTATAAATTAAGGCCCCTAAAATCGTGAGGTCCGGGGCGGCCCGCCCTTTTGCCCCCTTCGATAGCCACTGATTGTATATACTTAAGTAGAAGATAATAATGTCGAGCAAGACCCGACAGACATGACAGTACTATTAACAAACCAATCAGAAAATTAGTAATAAGTTTATATCGGCCGGATGGCCGCGTGGTAAAGTTTTTGCTTACCACTCTGGAGGATCCGGGTTCAAATCCGGTCCCACACCTCCAGTTTTTCAGGAGGGGTCAGGAGGGCTCGGCTCGTTGAACCCCCTTTTTCAACCATCCGGTTGACCACATCAAGAGTGTTGGTCAGCCTAGGATGGGCTCTATAAGTGGCCGCTGCCAGATATAGAATATCCCATGAGGATATGGCGGCTTATTCTAACTAACCTAACATAAGTAATAAGTTTATGTGTTCCTTATCTAAAGTTTATATTGTATATATATTAATCGTTTGCGAAATTATTTGGCATTGCCGGGTAATCCTAGCTCATATAAGACATTAACATTTAATCCTAATTCATTTATAGTCATATTGGAAAATTACTTAAACAATTCATGATTAGTCTACAATTTTAATAATGAGAGTTAGAATCATAGCAAACATGGTGTTTAAAGATGTTATGTATAATGAGATAAGAGAGGAAAGCCACTATGAATGATGGGAAATGTCCTGTACAATCCCGAGACGAAGTCGCCATCTTAAGAAGCCACACTGACTTATAAGAGTTTTTACCAAAGATTCTGGGTACGCCACTGTATGTATTGCATGTGCATGGCACTGGGTAACAATGGAAGTTCAATCGGAAGCCACTTTTGTCGATACTATTTTAGTGTTAGTCCTCTTCCCTATTTCTTTTCTTTTTAGCCATTCCAAATGCCAAATTAGAAAGCTCGAATAAACATAAACATATAAAAATTTAAACATTGATTATTTATTTAACAATACAAATGTACATTAATTGGTTCATTTATTCGGAATGGGTACTAATTGCCACTCATATTCTTACCTGATTCGGTTGTAAAATTACTGACAAAAAGCAATTATATTATATAATATATTATAAATGGAAGTGATGTTATAGATCTTCCAACAATAGTTTTTCTAAAACTGAACTTTTGATTGAAAAATCGCTAAGAATTTTTTGACTCGTATAAACTTCATTCTTTTTATTTGACAATATATATATATATATCACATGCATACATACACACATACATATATGTACAGTATATGCATATACTATATATATCTATATATTATAGGACAATTAAGACTAGATATATTTTTTGAACTTTATTGATTTGAAAGAAATTAAATATAGCAATGTATTTTAAAAATGAACTGAAATTTTTAGTAATGAATTTTAATTGATCATCAGCGACTATCATTTATTCAACAAGAAGCCCATTACAGTGGGTGATCGGTTAACGAACATAATCTGTTCTAAGAATATGTTCATTATCCGAATTGTTCGTTAACCGATCATCGATTTACCATAGGTTTTTATGGGAATTTGATTAATTCGTTCCAGAGACCCCAAAAAAAACATAAATAAAAAATTATATACTTTCTTATTATGTTTATTTATATGCAATAACAATAATATATACATAGTCTTGCATTTTCATCTATTATGTTTATTTTCCGATAAAGAATCTGCCAATATCGATTGCTTTTCTCTCTCCTTCAGGATTTTTCGGAAGTGATTAATAGCATTGTCGTGGTAGAGATCTCCAAGCCTATTGACCTTAACCTGGTATGGGTGCCATTCTAACAGCAAAAAATTGTAAAATCTCTCTCTAACCTTCTTTAATATATCTTTGATTTGTTTTACGTTGTCTCCGAGTTCATTTTAATCGGGAAAGCTACTTTTCTTCCATCCTTACCCATAAGTCCACGAGCTCGCAAGACCTAAGCCTGTCATTCCGTTAGGTTAATTAATCCGAACTATCCGCATGGAATATTTTTATCTGGCGGTGGCCACTTATACAGCCGCCATCATCACAGGCTGACCAACACCTATGATGGGGTCAACCGGAAGATTAAAGGATAGGTTTCAATGTCCGGGCTCAGATCCCAACCGGAAGATTGAAGGATGGGTTTTAATGGTCCGGGCTCAGATCCCTCCTAAAAAATTGGAGGAGTGAGACCCCCGGATCCTCCAGAATGGTAAGCCACAGCTTTACCACGCAGCATCCGGCTGATCTGTAATTCCGTCAGTCCGCGGGTCCCACAGTTTGTTCTGTGAAGTGTTCGTTATCCGAAAATGTGTTCGTTAACCGAACATAAAAATCTCTCAAAAAAGTGTTCGTTAACCGATCACCCACTGTATTTCTACCTAGTCAATTCTCTAATTAAAAGTATGAAAATGAACCATGACCCATGATCTTCATACTCTTCTCTCCAACAGATAATATTATTCAAGAACTCTGTCTCTGCGATTGCATTGAACAATGGCCCAATTTAGTTGTCTTTACTCTTGAAAATATACTAAATCTGCATTATTAAGTTAGTTTTCTGTTATTATCAATTTTTCTATACCTTCCATATCTAGGGTTGACACAGTGCCATTATAGTAATAGTTAATTTGTTATGTGTTGAAAGATCATGCCGTTTTTCCAAACCAGTATTATTTATTTATTATTAGTATTTTCTGCAGGATCCCTTGGTATCGAAAGGGTGAGAAAAAAACTCAAATTTGCTATTTTGTGTTATCACTGAAGAAAAAAAATTCGATGGCGACAAGATTAGAGTGCTGCGTCGTGGCCAGATGAATGTTAACGTTGAATGTTAACGAGTCGATTATAAGGATCATTAAAAAAGTGAAGAAGCAATTAAAGCTAGTGTTTCTAGCTTTTATTTTGGAATGGATGGAAAAGGCACTTAATATTTGGATCGAAGACCAAAAGAGAGTTCTTAGTATTTCAGTGATAAGTGAAAAACCGCTGAGAATATACAAACAACTGGGACAGGGTTCTGACTAGTTTAAATTTAAAGCTAGTAAGGGACGAGTTGCGTACTTGCTCCATCAACATAATCTTCATAATATAAAGATAGTCGGAGAAATAACCTCAACTGACCATAATGCTGCAAAGAATTATCCGGAACAATTAAAAAAATAATCGAAGATAAAGGGTACCTGCCTAAACAAATGTTCACTGAAGACGAAACAGGTTTCTATTGGAAGCACATGCCTAACAGGACTTACATCTCTAAAGCTTAACGCTCTGCACCAGGATTCAAGGTTGAGAAAGATCGCGCCATCCTGCCCTTGTGTGCTAATGCAGCAGATGACTGTATGGTAAAACCAATGCTAATGTATCGTTTCCTGAACCCACGTGTCTTGAAAAGTAAAAACAAATGTCATCTTCCAGTGTTTTGGCGTTCAAATAAGAAAGCATACATAGGTAACAGCCACATTAACAATAGACTGGCTGAATAATTGCTTCGTTCATGATTGAACAAATATCTATCCAAGGAAAACTTGGCCTTCAAGGTGCTGTTGATTTTGGATAAAGCTACAGGACACCCTCCAGCACTTCAGTTCGCCCACCCAAGTGTTGAAGTTGTATTTCTGTTTCCAAATCTACACTCATACAATCGATGGATCAAGGAATTCTAGAAACATTCAAACGATACACGTCGTACGTTTTGACAGGAATCTGGAAGCTATCGAAAATGAACCAAATCTAACAGTCACAGATTGCTGAAAACAGTTAAATATCGCTGACTGCATCACTATCATTAAAGACTCGCTTGATGAAGTAAAGCAGTCAACTCTGAATGTCTGTTTGTCTAAGCTATGGAAAGAGTGTGTGAATGAATTTGTCCAACATAAATTCCCAAAGGTGAAGAAAATAGTGGATATAATACAAATGTTTGACTTTCTTACCGATTCCCCTGAAAAGGTAACTTCACCACACAGGTGTTTAGCAGAAAAGTAAACCCCGCGATTGGCGAGGGATTTTTATATAGTATAAGTTTATTTTATTCAAAAATATATGACTAGAAGAATAATTTATATTTCTAATGAATACATCTAACAGAATTATATTCCTATAATAAATTAATAAGATTTATTACTTATTTAATTTAAGGTTTTATTTTTTTGATAAAAAACAACAACACGCTGTACAAATTAGTAATTTGTTATCGTATATTGATTGCGTGTTCTGTTTCCTTACTCCTTAAAAACATGTTCCTGCCGGAAGTATTAAAGCGAAACGAGATAAGATTAAAGCTAAATCATTTTATAATTGCAGTTAAAATAAACAGTTTTTAGATAGTAATTCGGATCAAAACCGCTTGAAATTAAAAAATAATAATAATAATAATAATTCGTAATATGGTTAGTGTTATTAATACATTAATAATTTATAAAATAGATTAATCTATAATTACAGTTGAGTATCTGTAGTCCGACACTTCCAGTAATCCGATACTCTGCGAACAAGGCGCCGCCCACGTTAAATTTTCATGTCAGAACTTGTCGATGGGCGAGAGAGAGACTTCATCATCTACTTCTGTCCATTTTGTTTAGTCGCAAACACAGTTCACGCTACTGCATGATAGTTTTAGCGATAGTTATGAGAGAGAGAGTTATATTTTGCGAGAAACTTGTTTTGTCGCATTCGCTCGCTCTCGGCAAACTTTTCGCACTCTCGCATCTGCATAAAGGGTGCGGCTATGCAGATGCAAGAGTGCGAAAAGTTTGCCGAGAGCGAGCGAAGGCGAGAAAACAAGTTTCGCGCAAAATATAACTCTCTCTCTCTCATAGCTATCGCTAAAACTATCATGCAGTAGCGTGAACTATGCGACTAAACAAAGTAGATAGACGTAGACGACTACTTCTAAGAAAAATATTATTGTTAATAAAATTGTATATTGATTATTTCTCGGTTTCTATGCTCAATTAATCGTTTATCCTAAATTTCGGGATAAGCAAATACATAATTAATTAATTTTTCTTTTCAATGAGATTGTTCTAGCTTGTTGAAGGCATCCATGTTGGAAACGAAAAAGCGGTAGGAGAGATTCCGCAGGCGCATAATATAGCGAGAAGCATTAAACCGAGTTGGATGTAAGCGAGAAGTACTTTTTCGCTCTCGCTCGCAAGATTTCTCAGCTTTCGCTCGTGTATAGTTGCACTCTACGAGAGCGATAAAGCCAGAAATCTCGCTCTCGCTGCTAAATTCACGTCTGCATAGCTGCACCCTATTAAAGGCGGTTTCACATAGCTAGCGATTTGCGAGAAGCGAGAAGAAACATACGATTATTGTCGTTATTTTATCGCAGTCGCTATCACGATGTTATCGCACGTCTCGGCGATATTCGCAAAAAGGCTAGAATTTAGCGAGAAAAGACGTTATAAGTCTATGTCCAATCCGACTGGATATTTTCACTGAAAATCAACGATTTTTGAAGAACAATGACGGCATCTTAGATTTCGCCATATAGGGAACTTTGTATTCAACAAACTGAAGAACATCTATAAGCAATTATGGCGATATATCAGAATAAAAAGAAATTTGAAATGGATAAAAATAGCGACTTATATTTCAACAACACTGATCGTTTCGCCATGTTAATTTAATTTTCAGAGAGTTGTAGCTAAAAAATTCGCATTTTATATGATAAGTACAATTTTATCGCAGCTACAATCTGAACTTCGATTTAGTCGCTGCTTTTCTCTCAAAACTCAACTCGCTGATTTTAACGCATAGCAAATCGCTATGTGAAACCACCTTAATGTAAATAAATTGTCAGTCGCTATTCGTTCATTGCGCAGGCGTTATAATCGGACTAAGGGTGCGACTATGGAGACGCGAATTTAGCTGCGAGAGAGAGATTTCTGGCTTTATCGCTCTCGTTGAGTACAACTATGCCCGAGCGAAAGCTGAAAGATCTTGCGAGCGAGAGAGATTTAGCTGCGAGAGAGAGATTTCTGGCTTTATCGCTCTCGTTGAGTACAACTATGCCCGAGTGAAAGCTGAAAGATCTTGCGAGCGAGAGAGAGAGAAAGTACTTTTCGCTTACATCCAACTCGGTTTGATGCTTCTCGCTATATTGTGCTCCTGCGCAATCTCTCCGACCTCATTTTCATTTCCAACATGGATGCCTTTAATGAACAATCGTATTTAAAAGAAAAATTAACTAATTGTGTATTTGCTTATCCCGAAATTTGGGATAAACGATTAATTGAGCATAGAAACCACGAAATCATCAATATAAAACCTTATTAACAATAATTATTTTCTTGTGAGTAGCCATTTACGTCTATCCATTTTGTTTAATCGCAAACACAGTTCACGCTACTGCGTGACAGTTTTAGCGATAGCTGAGAGAGAGAGTTATATTTTGCGAGAAACTTGTTTTCTCACTTTCGCTCGCTCTCAGCAAACTTTTCGCACTCTCGCGTCTGCATAGCGGTACCCTAATTTTTAAGCTCAGTACACTATTATACTTTATTGTAAAACAGTAAACAGTGTTGTTTACAGTTGTTTATCTTTACATAATGCCACAAATCGGAAAAAAATGTAAAAATAGGGATAAAATTGAGAGTTTGTGGAAGATTTGAACATCAAGAGCGGTGACCAGTGGCGTAGCTGATGGTCAGCAGACCCCGCTGTGCGGGGGGGCCCCGAGCTTCTTGGGGCCCCAACTCACCCTGAAAAAATATCTCTAAAGCCCAAACAATTAATCCCAAATAACCTCGATTTTAACGCGGAACAGTTAAATCTATTTAACGTAGACGTCGGCGTTCGTTAGCTGGAACTCTGAAACTTAATTAGCGCTAATTTACAATTTATGTATTGTTTTCACATACCGTATTACTTCGAATTTAAGTCGCAGTAGGATTTTAAAATTGGAAAAAATAAAAATGATTTTATAATAAGTATTAAAAAATAAGAAACATTTTTATTTACTTAAATAGGTACTAATATACATAATAAGCTACCGAATAAATTGTAATCAACGATGGTAATACTATGCGCATACATAGAGCGTAAAGAAAAAGCCCGAACGTAGGAGAGTGGGAGAAATAAGATGTTAAAGTATTCGCTTTGAATTTAAGCCGCACCGAAATTTTACGTCTTAAAAATCCGAATAAAAAGTGCGGCTTAAATTCGAAGTAATACGGTACATTTTTTATGTCTCCGAATGCAGCGATTATTCGATTAAAACGCTATAGTACATCTAATGCGGAGCTCTCGAAAGTGGCAAACTATCACAAACTAAGCTATATACATCTATACGACACAAGTTTAAAATCTTATACATAGAACAAATAAATCAAATTAGGCGTATCATTTGTTAGAATGTAATCATTTGTTTAATGACGCAAGTGCAATTAGCAGGTTTAGCTATCCATAGAATGCGACAGCTAAAAAACAATATCAATCTACTCATAGAAGAATTTGCAAATAAAAATGCCAAACGTTTGGAACGATTTCGTGCGTGTAAACTTAAATATCTTCTGATGTATTTAATTGTTGTTTAATTTGTCCAAATAAAATTACTTTCATTTAAATCAATGTAAATCTGTTTAAACGTTTTACAATTTGTATATATGTTATGGGACAAACCCAAATTCAGGAAGGACTAGAATTTCCCAGTCAAAACGAGAACGTCCTAACGCTTGTCGGACGTTCTAGTATTTCCTAAACCGAACTCGAAATACCGAACATTTCCTATTCAAAGTCCAGAATTTCTAGATTTCCTAGTCAAAACCCGAAGTGGCCAACAGTTAAAACAAAAGTCTTCGTATTTAATGTATTCCCGCTCAGTTTTCGATATTTGCCAGCAGAATTTTCTTTCTTTAGAGAATATTCACAAGAATAAACAAATCTCATTGAGGAAGGCCGCAATCTGTGCCAGTTGAAGTACGTACATAGGGCTAAATACGTGTTAAATGCACGAAGCATTGTGTATCTGAATTATGTTTGTATAAAAAGAATAACATTTTGTGTAATTCTAAATGCCACAAAAGCCTACTTTGCAAAATAAATAACAGGTCCTAGTTTTTTTTTTTTTATTTTTGTATTTATGGTAATACTGTGAATATAAAAATTGTTGATTTAATTGATAAAAAAACATTATAATAATGAACATAATTCATATTTTTATTATTTGATAGGAAATAACAATGAAATCGTTTTCTTTTCTGTTGAGAAAATGAAGTAAGAAAAAATTAAAAATAGAGTTAACTCTCGTTCATTATTACACGGTTGACTTTAAAGAACTCAAATTGCAATTTTTTTATTTTTTATGGACAAATATTTTAATATTTTTATTAGTCGAAGTTCAACATAAAATACAAAGTAAAAAATTTTTAAAGTTGAAAAATACAACTAGAACCTCTCATTTATTTTTACAATGTAAGCTTTTATGGCATTTAGAATTACATAAAATGTTATTCTTTTTTGCACAGACGTAATTTAGATATACAATGATTCGTGAATTTAAAGCGGATTTATCTCTATGTACAGTATTTCCATTGGCGCAGACAGCGTTTCTGAATAAAAATCTTTTGACTGCAAAAGGGCTATTGTGTAGTTTTATTCATTTTTAATTATTTGGGTTTTTATTTTTGAAATTAAAATTAAGAAAAATCTTTGCAAATTCTTATAAGAAATCATATTCTAAGTGTCATTTCTTTCATGTGATTTTTTTAAACTATTCACTAAAAAGATTTCGTTCATGTTTTTTTCAATTATAAATACATTTTTCCTTTTGAGCAGGGGCAGATTTAGGCATGGTCTTTATGGACTGCAGCCCAGGGCCCTGTTCAATCAAAGGATCCATTTCATTATCAAAAAAATAGAAAACAATTTAAATTAAAAATTTAAGAAAAAATAAATTATACAAAATTTTTTTGTATCTATAAAGTTTAAATAGTTGATTTGCAACACTACTGGATTGGAATAAAATATCAAATATCAATGTTTTAAATGACAGTAAATAGTAAATATGGCTCTGTCGGTAGTTGATAAAATCAAAATATACTTTGTCATTTGTCAATTATTCAAATAATGTGGCAGTGTCAGAATGGGAGTGCAAATCTAGCTCCTCTAAAGAATGTTAGTTTAGTGTAACTCTCACCATTAGGTTAATTTGGGTTAATTTAGTAGGCCCCCAAACAGTGTTAGTTCAGGGCCCCCAAAGTTAATGGTCCACCTCTACTTTTGACATGATTTTTATAACTATAAACAATGTTATTACTGTTTTCTTTGATATGTTTTTCAACTAGAAAAACATTTTTTGCTTTAATTTTTCAATTTAAATAAAACGATTTGAATACTGATTAGCTTTTCTCTTTGTTTTCAAAATTTTTTATACTTTGACTAAAATAAAAAGATTTTTATAGTTGGTAATAACATGAGTTAGAATTGGTATGATCAACTCTGCAAAACTTCTAGCTTTGGCCACTTTTTCTTGGACAATTCTCAAATTGACCGTTGATTGTTGGGCGCATCATGAATTGGCTGGCCAAAGCCTGAAATAGTCCTAAATTTTTGTATATTTTGAGCTTTGGCCAAAAGACTTGGCAAAATCTAGAAGTGGCCAGCCATTTCGTGAATTGGCTAGACTTTGAGCATTGGCTGTAACATATATCATCTATAAATCTGTTGAGAATTGATGAACAGATTGTGAACTGAGATGGTAATATAAATGTAAATATCACAATTAAATATGATCCTGCATTAAATAAAATTACAAAAATAGTAAGTCAGAACTTAAACAATAAAGTACTATATAAACATATATAACTATACAAAGCATTAGAAAAAAATAGAAATAATAAGTCCCATCAAATGCAATTGATTATTTATGCAATACCTATATTAGATCAACAAATAAATCAAGAAGGTAAATACATAGGAAAGACATATTAGACATTAAACAAAAACTAATGGAACATCAGTATAATTTAGGGAATGGTGCCTAAATTACATTGAGATTATCTGATATAGTCCTAACAAAGCAGTTTTATCAAATTAACTTGATCATCAAATGGAACCAAGCTAAAATTATTAAAAGAGTAACAGAGGCAAAGTTAACTGAAACTATACAAATCTATAAAATAGAACATTTTTGTCATCAAAAAAATGCTCAGAAAGCTTACCTATGTCATTGATTTGGAGTACAGAACATAAAAAAAATAAGTTTTATAATATAATATTTGTGCAGCAATTATAACTACTACAATGTTATAAAACCATTTTCTTATGTTTAAGTTTTATCCCTCGTAAAATATTATAAATCTCTAATTTGTGCAGTGTTTTTATATTTAAATCCATGTATTTTACATAATTTTGTTGTTTTTGTATTTAAATTTTTAGAATATGAAGTTGAACTGTGTGTGTGTTCTATTTTGTATGTTTTATTCAATTTGTTTGTTCTTTTGGATTGATGACGGCTTTCTTAAGCTATAAACATTATCCCAGTTATTTTTCATAATAAACTTACTATGAAAAATAACTGGGATAATGTTTATAGCTTAAGAAAGCCGTCATCAATCCAAAAGAACAAACAAATTGAATAAAACATACAAAATAGAACACACACACAGTTCAACTTCATATTCTAAAAATTTAAATACAAAAACAACAAAATTATGTAAAATACATGGATTTAAATATAAAAACACTGCACAAATTAGAGATTTATAATATTTTACGAGGGATAAAACTTAAACATAAGAAAATGGTTTTATAACATTGTAGTAGTTATAATTGCTGCACAAATATTATATTATAAAACTTATTTTTTTTATGTTCTGTACTCCAAATCAATGACATAGGTAAGCTTTCTGAGCATTTTTTTGATGACAAAAATGTTCTATTTTATAGATTTGTATAGTTTCAGTTAACTTTGCCTCTGTTACTCTTTTAATAATTTTAGCTTGGTTCCATTTGATGATCAAGTTAATTTGATAAAACTGCTTTGTTAGGACTATATCAGATAATTTCAATGTAATTTAGGCACCATTCCCTAAATTATACTGATGTTCCATTAGTTTTTGTTTAATGTCTAATATGTCTTTCCTATGTATTTACCTTCTTGATTTATTTGTTGATCTAATATAGGTATTGCATAAATAATCAATTGCATTTGATGGGACTTATTATTTCTATTTTTTTCTAATGCTTTGTATAGTTATATATGTTTATATAGTACTTTATTGTTTAAGTTCTGACTTACTATTTTTGTAATTTTATTTAATGCAGGATCATATTTAATTGTGATATTTACATTTATATTACCATCTCAGTTCACAATCTGTTCATCAATTCTCAACAGATTTATAGATGATATATGTTACAGCCAATGCTCAAAGTCTAGCCAATTCACGAAATGGCTGGCCACTTCTAGATTTTGCCAAGTCTTTTGGCCAAAGCTCAAAATATACAAAAATTTAGGACTATTTCAGGCTTTGGCCAGCCAATTCATGATGCGCCCAACAATCAACGGTCAATTCGAGAATTGTCCAAGAAAAAGTGGCCAAAGCTAGAAGTTTTGCAGAGTTGATCATACCAATTCTAACTCATGTTATTACCAACTATAAAAATCTTTTTATTTTAGTCAAAGTATAAAAAATTTTGAAAACAAAGAGAAAAGCTAATCAGTATTCAAATCGTTTTATTTAAATTGAAAAATTAAAGCAAAAAATGTCTTTCTAGTTGAAAAACATATCAAAGAAAACAGTAATAACATTGTTTATAGTTATAAAAATCATGTCAAAAGTAGAGGTGGACCATTAACTTTGCGGGCCCTGAACTAACACTGTTTGGGGGCCTACTAAATTAACCCAAATTAACCTAATGGTGAGAGTTACACTAAACTAACATTCTTTAGAGGAGCTAGATTTGCACTCCCATTCTGACACTGCCACATTATTTGAATAATTGACAAATGACAAAGTATATTTTGATTTTATCAACTACCGACAGAGCCATATTTACTATTTACTGTCATTTAAAACATTGATATTTGATATTTTATTCCAATCCAGTAGTGTTGCAAATCAACTATTTAAACTTTATAGATACAAAAAAATTTTGTATAATT
>AYEL01089163.1:0-42674 GCA_000484575.1 Olivierus martensii | reverse complement strand
TAAGAAATTTAATAAAATGTAGTATGTGTATATATATAACTATTTAAAAGCTTTGCTAAAACTGTTCTTATTTCAATTAATATTTTATTGTATACTATTACAAAATAAACAAAAGTTGATGTGGGAATAAACAAAGCTTTCAAAAAAAAGCTAGTTACAGAAATACGATACAAATAAAGATGTTATTGTGGAAATTCTGTAAGAACCCAAATACTATTTGTCAGGTGTTGTTACATTCCAACATTCTACTACACAATAACTGTCCAAAGGTAGCGTGTTCCTTGTATTCCTGAAAGATGAATCAATGTTATTTCGTTTCTGATGACAGGGTGAAAGTAAAAGTAGCTGTAAAAGTTTGCAGTTTAGTTAATGTTATTAATATATATATATATATAAAGTATTGTCTAAACTATAAGACAAACAATTTTCTACAATATATAATTTAATTTTTTTAACTTATGCAAGTCTAGATAATAGTTTAAGTTTACCAAACCAATGTTATGTTGCCAAAGATGCCATTTTTTTCTTTCATGATTTCAGTTGGCTGTAACTATTTTTAGCTTAAGTTAGCATAAAATTTACTGATTATCCTATTTTATTATTAATTCATTCGATCTGGAATCAGTTTCTTAGAGTAATAGGGCCTACTCTTCTTTTTATCCAATGTTTTTATTCAATCGATACGAGAACTTGAAATATTATATAGAGTTTTGAAAAAATCAGAGTAAACAGGATACTTGTAAAAAGTGCTCTTGTAAATCGTTACAGCTATTCTAGCAAAGTTTCTTGCTCTCTCTCTCTCTCTCTTTCTGAAAGCAAAATCTGTAGAAAGATAAAATAAAAAAATACAATACAAAAGTATTGACAAGGTAAGAGTCTGAATGACATAGTTATCAAGGGATGGATTAGTTTATTGTTACATTCATTTAATGTAAATAAAATCTAATATTAATGCGACTGCAAAGAAAAATAAGCTTACAGTCGTGTGGAATTAAATAATTCTGCCATTCAGAAAGATTAAAATAAATAAAGTAATCGCGATGTAAAAGAAATTTTTGATTTTTATTTTTTTTTATGTGTGTGAAGTTTCTATATATATATATATATATATCGTGCTTTAATGGTATTATTACTGCTTAGTTTGTTACATTTCGAAGAATGTTATGGGTAGTAAACTTTTTTAATCAGAAGGAAAATAAATTTAATAATGTACTAAAGATTAACAGTTTGAATGATTTAAATCTTCTATTTTTCTCTTTTCATAAATAAATCAGTTAAACTTTAAGATTAAATAAAATTTATTGAATTTTTATTAACGCATAAAATAATTTCTGATTGAATCGTAAACCGAATTAATGCAGATTATAATCCAATAAAAAATTTAATTCTTATATTTATTAGTTGTTTTCTTTTGTCATCGCCAGATGAAAATCGTGTATAAAAAATATGTTTTAATGCATAAAATAATAAGTAAAAATGTCACAATGTTAATATTTACATTACTGGCTGTATTCTGTTATGAGAGAACACCATTAAAACAAATATTTACATGAAAAATAAGCAAAAAAAAAAAAAATAGTATGTTCTGCACAAGTTAGTTAAAAATATTTAATAATATATTTTTGGAGAAATTACATAGTTTATAAAAATAATCTTTTTCAAATATTAGTATAGGATAATTGTGTTTATAGGGAGCGAAGCAATTTAAAATTTCTAGTAGGTAATTGTTTCCGTAAAACAATCATGTAAAAAACTTTTATAAGAAAATTATAAACATATTTTTGTATGAACTTATAAAAAATATTATTTGTTTATAGGAAAAAGCATTAAACTATATTTAAAAAAATCTGATTGCTAGAAAAACAATTTGGAATTAAATAATGACACCAATTCCGATATCGTCAATATAATTTTGAATGTTGTTATTTTCGGTCAATTCTCCCAATACTGTATTCATAACTCTCTGAAATAGAGCTGGAGAATTTTCC
This sequence comes from Olivierus martensii, assembly GCA_000484575.1. NCBI lineage: Eukaryota > Metazoa > Arthropoda > Arachnida > Scorpiones > Buthidae > Olivierus > Olivierus martensii. The sequence continues at coordinate 40,686 of AYEL01089163.1, read as the reverse complement.
ATCCCTGCGGTAGACAAGTATACTGGTAATGACCGAGGTGTGAGTGAAGGTGCGAAGAACGCCATATACTTGCGTGTCGCTTGGCTGATACTCACCTGCCAAAATCCATCTTTGAGATCCAGTTTGCTGAATGCACTGGATCCCCCAAACTGATTTATTACCTCATCAATTAATGGAAAGGGATGGAGATCGGGCTCAGTATACTTGTTAATTTCGATATAATTGTGAGCTAGCCTGTAAGAACCACACAAGGAGAAGCATAAAGTGAATTGGACTCCTCAATAATACCCAATGCAAGCATCTCACAGATCTTTCCTTGTAACCATTCTCTTTTATGAAGCAAAAGACGGTAGGGTTTATGTTTAACAATAGGCAATGGTTTAATATAAAAATCGACAGTAACCAGAGGAGATTGTTGGTATTTTGGCACATCTATTCCTGGAAAAAGACGCAAAACGTCTTCCTTACAGGTCACCTTGTTTTCGGTCTTTTTCTCACCTTCGGTGGCATAAATTTCCTTAGTAACAAAACTTCAATTAATGTTAAATTGTTCAATCGTTCGAATTCCTAAAAGCAAGTCATAGTTTAATTTGTTCACTGGTATAGCCTCGATCCGAAGGTGCTTAGCTTCGATCTCCAAATCGAAACAAACAATCCCTTCATAAACAGCAGTCTCTCCATTAAATGCCTTGAGCACCGTTTTTGAAAATGTACCGACAATTTTAATAACCTTATTAATTTGGGATGTATTAGATTTACTGTGGATCCTGGATCAAAAAAGGCATTACACTTCATCTGATTGACTTTATCAGGAAAGACCCGCGGATCTCCCAACAAAGCCAATGAACAATGTTCTGGTTTCATCGTCGGGCCCGGAATACCCTTTTTACTTATTTTTTGATCTGGATATATCTTCCATTCTAATTTGTGTTTCCTCGCAACTGGCTAAACCACTAATTTCGTTGATTCTATCTTCCAGTTTTTTGTATCGACCCTTTCGAACGTAGGTTGTTTCGATCTATTTCTCCACGTGGCATTGGGAGCAATCTTTCCAATGCTTGTCGTAACTGATCTTTACTTTCGATGTTTTGACAGAGAAGACTCCCTTGCATATCATTGGGTAGGCCTCGCATTACCATAGTAATAAAGGAATGTTCTCCTATGTCCGGATACGCCAAAGTTATACGACGTTGTTTTTCATAATAATATTCCATAAGAGTGCCTCCACGATATTCCCAATTATCAGCTGAATATGGCAACTCGATGCGGTTTTGCCCAAATGAATTAATAAAAGTTTTCCATTTATCCCAATCCTTGGGTAATCCATCCAACATTCTCGAATTATACCATTTAACAGCAACCCCCACAAGGTGGCTTCGTAAATTCAAAATCTTATCCTGATTGGTCTTCCATTGATTAAGACTCGCTCGAAAATTGTCATCCAGCTTCTGGGATCTTCACTTTTTCCATTGAATTTTTGAAATATGAATGGGACCGGGACTGGTTTTTGATTAATACTAATTTGTTCCATAGTCTGTTGTAATTTTCCTATAACATTAATAAGGGTATCTTCCTGACTTTTAAATTGATTCTGTTGCAATTGCAACATCAAACGTAAAGTCTCATTCAAATTAGCATCCGATATTCCACTTCCGCCTTCACATATTATCCCAATCCTTGGGTAATCCATCCAACATTCTCGAATTATACCATTTAACAGCAACCCCCACAAGGTGGCTTCGTAAATTCAAAATCTTATCCTGATCGGTCTTCCATTGATTAAGACTCGCTCGAAAATTGTCATCCAGCTTCTGGGATCTTCACTTTTTCCATTGAATTTTTGAAATATGAATGGGACCGGGACTGGTTTTTGATTAATACTAATTTGTTCCATAGTCTGTTGTAATTTTCCTATAACATTAATAAGAGTATCTTCCTGACTTTTAAATTGATTCTGTTGCAATTGCAACATCAAACGTAAAGTCTCATTCAAATTAGCATCCGATATTCCACTTCCGCCTTCACATATTTGCAATTGTACAAATGCTCCATTGATATAAGACTCACCTTCTTCCTCGGTTAAACTGACAGCCACTGTTCTCAATTTCTTCATTTTCTCGATTGCTGTTTCCACCAGTATGGAAAATCTAATGGTATCATGATTTTCAATATTTCGAAATTGTTCATCCACCTCCATCCAATTTTCGCCTCCTTCCAACAAATATCTGCACACATTAATGTCTCCTTCTTCGGACTTGCATAATAAAAACTTGATAATCATAGTTAATATGTAGATGAAATTGTTTACACCTATATACTGAATCCTGTCGAATGTGCTAATTTGTAACAGACTAAACTGAGTACAAAGTATATTTTTACTTTCACAAAATTAAAAAGTACAGAAATATAAGAAACACGTCTTAATACAAGAGCAGACGGTACCAGACTGAGTTAGCCAGGGTAGTTACATAAATATTCCCACTCCACAGTTCCCATGCCCTCAGGGTCACGCCCCCATACATCACTGGATGCGGGATTACCACCTAAGATAACATTCTAAAGTGGAATTTACGATGAAGGAGCCAATTAAGAGTACAACGCTATTTGGTAAATCGAATTTCTCATCACAAGTTATAACGCCACCTATGGATTTTGTCTTTTTAGAGAAACTGTAATCACATTTTAATTTAATTTTTATTTCTTAATTTTTAAATTATGAATAACAATCAAAAATTTTGGCTGTCACAAAAATTCGAGGGTTACCTTTTTCTAACAATACCCTCTTTATAGGAATTGGTACAGTGGTTCGACTGCAAAAGGGATATCCAGCTAACCACATTTCAGTATTAATATATATGATTCATACAATTGCATATGTACAATTCATTCTTAATTTTTCGTGGCACATCATCAAAGGTTTGGCGGCACACTAGTGTGCCGTGGCACAGTGATTGAGAACCATTGATATATACATATATTAGAAGAAATAAGTTTAATATAGAATAATTATTGGGTTCAATTTTTCATATCACAAATTATTTCTGCTAGCAGTTTTTAACATGCCTAGATAGAGAGCCTGTGTTCATTCAAAAAATTAAATAATTTTTCTTAGTAGAATTATTTTTCTGTTTAAGAAATGCAGAAATCCTGATTTCAGAATTTTACTCTCAGAAATAAAATCAAATATTGAAAAACTATTATTATATACTTGATACATTATCAGATATATAATTAAATTATCTGAAATATATCATTAATCTTCTCATTAAAACATCATTTTGATTTTTGTTTATTCTTCATTAGTGAATTAAACATATATTTCATAATTAATGTAATTATTTATTGTGTATTTTTTTTGTGTCTTGTTTTAAAATTCAAACTATAGGAATAGATTAATATGGGATCTGCAGGTTGCAGTAGTAATTCAGTGAGAAGTCCACAGAAGTTGAAAGGTAAAGAAGTGCTAATTTACAATTCATTAATACTTAAGTAACTATTATTCTGTTTTGCTACCTATTGATATTTAATATTAGGTATACAATATATTTTAATTTTACCAGAAAATGGAATATGAGTTATCTTTTGTGCTATCCAATGCTAAATGAATTATTATTAAATTTGAAATTGCAAGTATTATAAACATACATACTGCCTATTGACCTAAAATATATACAGTCGATTCTGCTTAATTGGGACTAGTCCAATTTGGACCAATTAAACAGCTGCCCAATTAAATGAACTAATAATAAATTCTAAAATAAAATATGTAATACGTAGGTAAATAAATAAGTAGATAAAAAGATAATAATTATTTAAATAAAGATAATTATATAATTAAAATAAAATTATTTTAATTATATAAAGATAAAGATCTCCTCTGACTTTGCCTTCAACACTAGGCCACTGATATTCACGTCTCAGCTAACTATAGAAATCCATTGATCTAATGCTTCTTCGACTTCTGGATCTACTATAGAAATCCATTGATCTAATGCTTCTTCGACTTCTGAATCCTTTGCATCACTAGAAAACCATTGATCTAATGCTTCTTTGACTTCTGGATCCTTTCCATTATGCTTTCTTTTGGATGTTCCTGAAATTTCTTTCTGTAATGCCCACTCTTCATGCAGTTGATTTTCTTGTTATAAGAGATGCGTCTATGGCAGATTTTGGTACACCAGTTATATAAGAGAGTCTACCATGGCTTGTATTAAATGAATGGCTTTTAATTTTATCCAGTCAAGAAATTTTATTTGAAAGTGTAAAATCATTTCTTGGCATCTTGGCAAAGATTTAATAATTTTAAATTAAATTGACGCTGTAAATGAATATTGCTAGATACAGTATATAATAATGGTAGACTTTTAAGCAGACAAATACTTGCCAGATGCACGATGATAGATAATTGATTCACATCATGCTAGTGTTGCCAAATAATAGTGTACATAGTATTATATTACTTCCAAAAATCCCTAAAATATATCAAAAATTGCTAAATTCCTTTTCTGCTACTGTCCTAATTAAGTGAAAAGTGGTCCCAATTAAGCATTTAAATTATGTATTAGTTTATTAATTTGGTTTCTCCCAATTAAGCGTTTAAATTATGTATTAGTTTATTAGTTTGGTTTCCGATAAATTATGTATTAGTTTATTAGTTTGGTTTTCGTTCTTTGAGATTTGGCCCAATTAAGCGGCTGTCCCAATTAACCGGTGGCCAAATTAAGCAGAATCGAATATATATAAAATACAATATTTGTCTGTATCTCTGTCCATCTGTCTGCTGTTCCACAAAAGCTCCTGCACCATTTGATCTTTCAGAACCAAATTATGTATTAAGACTTCCATGATTCTGTAGATAATATAAGCTACTTATGGTAAAGATTGTCCCAGGAATAGGATATTTTAAGGTGGCAGAAAAAAAATGACTATTTAAATTCTTTAGAGTTATGTTTGAATTCAGAATGATATCATAGTCACAATGATGTGATGTCACCATAACATAATGGATAACATCACAAAATTATAATATGTAATTGATGTGTGATATCACAATGATGTCATTAAATCATAATATGCTGACTAAATCAGCATTAAAATTAGATGCAAAAAGTCAATGGATTTCAAATGCTATAATGAATTATAAGGCAAAATGATTCTTCTGTATAGTTCATTTTCAACTTATCTGTGATATCTATAAATTCATGGTATCTGGACCAGCCCATTGAACACTGTTCTTCTGGCTAGTCTCACAATAAATGTTGGCCAGTCTGTGATGGGCTTTAAAAATGGCTGCTGCAAAAGTATCCCCTGTGTGATTTGGCATCTTAATTCACACTAACATAATCTATAAAGTTACTTAAAAATAATTAAAATTTTTTTATTACTGGTCAGAGTGCTAACATGATGATGGAATAAGAATAAACTGTATTATGTAATTGAAATTCCTGAGGAATGCCGAATATCCTTGCTAGTACTAATATATTGTTTATAATTTAAAATTTTAATAATGTAAAATTACTGGTGAGCATATTTTGCAGAGAGTATAATATTAAAAATGTTGCAAAGTGAAGCAATACAAATCTCTACTTATTTTAATAAAATCATTTATCAGACTCTTAAACTTCCTTTATTCTTACAATAGTACAATCTATATTACATTAAAATTCTCTGAAATAACAAAATATAAAATAAAACTAACAAAGTGTAATAAATGAAAAAAGATTATAATAATATAAATAATCATTCATTGAAGAATCATTATTTAAAGTCAAAAATTTGAAAGTTTATGAAATTTGAAATTTTACATTTTAAATGATGATAAATATTCAATAGCTTCGAGTAAATATTTTCTAACTATATTTGATGGTAGCAAAAATGGTGGCCTGTGTTGACAAGGCTAAACAAAGTGAAATGATGCCATAGTTGGCATCATTTCATTTTGTTGAGCCTTGTTTAGAGTTATTTTTGAACTGTACTTTGACTTCATTTTATTTTGTTTAATGCTTTACTAGTTAAAAATGTCATATTATTTTAATTCAAAATGCAATTAAAATAACTTTTACAATTATCCATGCAATTTTATCAATGAATTTCAATGAATGAATTAAAATTCATTGGATTGAAGAAATATTAGTAAAAATTTAATACAAAATAAGAAACTTGCTGATCATAACAGTCACAAATAAAATTTATTTCATATTAAAATTTTCTTATTAAGATCAAATATTTTCTTTATAAAAAAATGTTTGATTCAACTTAATGATCTTAAATTCAACTGATCAATAAACTTTTAATAAATCTGATTTGATGAATGTTTATATTCATATTATCTTCATTTTGGTATAATCTTTCTTCCATCATTTAGAAAAGGAAATTATGAGATAAAACTTTATATCCCTTCTTGACTTTTATAAAAGGATATGATTGTTAGGATATGTTAAAGAAATTTTAGAATAAAATATTTTGACATTTCAAGTCTCTATAGAATCATTAAGCAAATAAAAGTAAAAAGATAGGAAAAAATCAAAATAAAATTCAAAAACAATATTTAAATGCAACTGATGGAATGGAAATCACATCATAATTACTGGTTTTCTGAAAAAATTTATAATTCATAAGGATTTCAGAGTTACAACTAAGATTATCATTCAAAATTCAAAATATATAAAAATCTGACAATTATTTAGTCACAAATCTAATATTTATTTAGTTAAATTTTATAAAGATGAAAATATTTATTTTTGAAATTTCAATAATTCATTAATAATTTAATTTAAAATTTTTTAATCATTTTTATATAATTGATTAATTCAGTATCTACTTACCAAATACAAGTTCTTCCCAATGATCTCTACTAAGTGATTTGGATCTACGTGCACTGCGACGTTTAAAAAAACTTCCTCTACTTTCTGTAGAAGTGTCTCTTCTATGTTGAGACTGTTGATTCTTTGCTATTTCTTCTGCCCTTAAATATTAGAAAAGGATAAGCAATTAATTAATTAATTATTTATTAAAAATATTAAATAGTATTTTGTTAAATCTAAGAATCAAAATTCATTGCATTGAAAATGAAAAAATATTGGTAAAAATTTAATACAAAATAAGAAAACTTCTGATCATAATAGTCACAAATAAAATTTATTTCATTTTTCCCAAATATTTTAAACATTTTATTTCAGGTAAATAAAAACAAATAATAATTAAAAATTCTATGAAAGTTCTTACAAATAAAAATAATGTACAATAAACATCTCATATTATACAATAGATAAGTTCAGCACTAAACAGCAGTGTAAATAAATACTTTATTCAAGTACTCTGCGCTAACGTTTTCGGCCGTGAAGCCATCTTCAGGCGCTATTCAAAACAGACGTTCGAAAAAAAGAATACACCGTTGGTATGGTGATAGGTTACAAAAATAATTATCTGGTTATACATATTAACGAAATATGGTACAAATATTGGTTACAGTTATAATATTAATAATAGGGGACGATATACATGAGAATTTTAAATTCTGTTATATGTGTATGGATTTTTTATTTCCCATCAATTCAGCAAATTTGAATTCTGTTTATCTATTGTATAATTTATCTAGTTTTTAAACATTTTCAAATTAAGCAAATTTTAATAATTAATTTTGCTTAACTTTGCATATTTTATCAGCTGTACATATCATTTAAGTTTGTTATCGAAAATTTTCATTAAAAAAGATCTACACTCTTTCCCTACACGACGCTCTTCCGATCTTTTTAAGAAATTTAATAAAATGTAGTATGTGTATATATATAACTATTTAAAAGCTTTGCTAAAACTGTTCTTATTTCAATTAATATTTTATTGTATACTATTACAAAATAAACAAAAGTTGATGTGGGAATAAACAAAGCTTTCAAAAAAAAGCTAGTTACAGAAATACGATACAAATAAAGATGTTATTGTGGAAATTCTGTAAGAACCCAAATACTATTTGTCAGGTGTTGTTACATTCCAACATTCTACTACACAATAACTGTCCAAAGGTAGCGTGTTCCTTGTATTCCTGAAAGATGAATCAATGTTATTTCGTTTCTGATGACAGGGTGAAAGTAAAAGTAGCTGTAAAAGTTTGCAGTTTAGTTAATGTTAATTATTTTTCATTGTTTACCAAAAGATGGAATGTCATTGAAAAAAATTCCAAACAATCAGTAAAATCATTATCAAAGACTACATGGAGTGCTTGAGCAGACTCAATCAAGGTAATACATCGTAATTATGGAAGTTTATTGGATGCTTTAAGCAGTATTATAGAGAATGAAAGTTTTGATGGAACCTCAAAAGCAGACGCACAAAATTTACTGTCAAAAATGGAAGCGTTTGAGTTTGCATTGCAAACAGTTTTTTTGGGACGTAATACTAGAAAGAATTAATGTAGTTTCCAAGTCCTTGCAAGATTCGAAAATCACGCTAGACACATATTCTTCTTTATATTCATCTCTTGGCGAGTTCCTAATGAAATTGAATGATCAGTTTGACACAATCGAAGCAGAAGCTAAACAATTATTGCCTGATACTAATTATATAAAAAAAGATGCAACGAACTAAAAAAAGATTTCCAGGTGAACCCCAATCAAATGGAAAAGTGTTAAGTCTCAAGGAAAACTTTAAAAATATTTAATAATATATTTTTGGAGAAATTACATAGTTTATAAAAATAATCTTTTTCAAATATTAGTATAGGATAATTGTGTTTATAGGGAACGAAACAATTTAAAATTTCTAGAAGGTAATTGTTTCCGTAAAACAATCATGTAAAAAACTTTTATAAGAAAATTATAAACATATTTTTGTATGAACTTATAAAAAATATTATTTGTTTATAGGAAAAAGCATTAAACTATATTTAAAAAAATCTGATTGCTAGAAAAACAATTTGGAATTAAATAATGATTTAAAGTAATTTTTGGTAATTTTATTAAAAAATAAATAAATAAGTTATATATATAACTTTTTTATTTATTTTTAAAGTTATGATAGTTAGTTAGTTAGTTATATATATATAACTATCATAACTTTTTATATTTTTATGATATTATTATTATTTTTAAAACACTTAGAAGTGGTGATTTATGCCAAAATTTTTGAGTGGGAATTTTTCACGTCACATTTTCTACCTTTTCTATAAGTAACCGTGGGAAATCATGAAAGTTCAATCATGTTGAAAATATAAATCACAGAGTAAGGAGGGGAAGGAAAAAAAAATTTGAAAGAAATGTCCAATCAATATGTCAATGAACTAAATAAGAGCCAAGCACTCTTGGCATTTACATCATTTTAAATTAAAAGAAGAAAATTAAAAAAAAATTATATTGTGTAAATGATGTGAATGATAATTTTCAGACTGTGGGTTGTTAAAACTCTGAAATAAAGCAGTGTGCGATCATAAAATTTGGTAGGTATAATCATAAAATTTTATTGATTTTTGGAAACATTACGTAAAGACAAATTTTAATTTTATAACTCCAGCGTTTGTACATCTGGAAAATTTTTAATTAGATTTATTATTGCGTAAATGCATACTTTACTGTAATTATCACTTTGCTAAAACTCAGACTCAAAACATCATCTTAGTTGGTTTAATTAGAAATAATTCAAGTAAATTTTTGCGTGGAATATCCTGAAGAAAAAGAGGAAGAGGTACATAAATTAAAATATTTTTTTTTATAATTAAACAATAAAATTTCTTTATTGTCATTCTGAAGATCGGTGTAGAGAATGATGCTCGATGTGGTAATAAAGCATACATTATAAATTTCTTGCTAAGCAGTAAAATATTATTTAAATTTTTTTAAAAAAAAAGTAAAAATTTTTATGCCCAATTTCATCATACAGTTTTTTTCTCAACTTTAATTTTTGATTATTCAGCTCAATGGGTGAAATTTTAAAATTAATTTTCTGTTTAAATTCTAAACGATATCACTAATCGTTATCGATAAACGTTTCTGGCTCATTATCGGCACAAAATGGCCATAAAATTCGGGATAATTGGGAAGGAGTCAAAAATATATAAAATGGCATTTTAACCTGTCATTGAAATCGTTTAGCAAAAGAGACCACGGAGAGTGTCAACTAGTCATTCATTCTTATTTAAAAGCTGTGAATGAGATGGCGTGTCGTTAATATTTGTGGTTAGAAGTGCATTTGCTATATAACCTGTAGCGGGACTGAGGATTCCCAATAGACCAGTGGACTAATCCTGGTGGATTATGGGATTATTGCTCACCATCCACTGACCGGAAGTATATCTGATTGGAAGTGGAAGTAGTAGGATTAGCTTTTGGTCTTGTGATGTCTAGTCAACTGAAAGTCTATAAGTAATAAGTGGTAGTGACATAGCTGCTCTTTATCTATCGGTAATTTTGTGCAATGTGAGGTTATGTTTCTGTAATATATAGTTAGGTAATTATCTTTGATCAGTTAATCCCTTTTAAATAATAACCTTTGAAAGAGTATCGTAATTTATGATCAAGATTAGTTATGTTTACCTGTTATTTTCCCTTGCTGATATCTGTTTTGCTATATCTATTTATCGAAAATATTTATCCACAAATATTTTTACTACTATTTTATTATAAAACTTTAAATTATATTGCAAACATAACTGGAAAGTTTTGCAAGTTAATAGTATAATAAAACTGGATTTCAAAAATTTTATTTTATATAAATTATCATCTAAAGATAATGGAAATTGTCTTTTTCTTAATTTCGTTTTCTTTTTATCCTACAGCAGCAGCAGCAGCAGCAGCATTTCTTCAAAATCTTTGCATCAAATACGTCTCTAAATACTAAAATCTTATTAGAGTAATAAAAACTGAAAGAAAATTCCCTTAGAAATATCATAAACATAATTGAAAAAAAACTTATAAATCAGTTTTTAACCGTTTTAAAATTGCTTACGTTGCAATATTTCCTCCTCCTCCTTTTTTTTTCTTCTTTCACTTCTTGTATAGCTAAACAATTTTCTCAAAATGAAAGTTATTTAAATCAATGTTAACTTTTCTTGTTAAACTCAATAGATTTTTTTTCCCAAAAGTAAATATCGTATGCTAGTAAAGAGTAATGGAGGAAAAAAGAGAAAAGAGTAAAAATTGAATTGAAAAATGAAAAATGGTAAAGTATGAAATAAACTTATCTATAAAAGTGATTTCTCGAAGGAATTTTTGTCCATTTGTGTAAAACGATGTCTCTTTATCATATAAACAACATGCATGCTTTATGTGATGAGCACACGTGTTGCACAGATTTCTCTTGTGGCCTATGTAGGCACTTTCTTAGGTTGTGGCGACTGTCCAAGCAATAAAGAATGCTGGTGTGATGTGGGTGTCTCTAAAAGGCAACATTATCGACTGTAAACGTGGTAAAATACCGAGAATTCCACGACTTGGTGCAGTACCATTTTTATTACGTTGAAACACAGTTTATTGGATACTAGCTGCTCTCGCCTACTTAGATATCTCTACCAGAATCGTAGAATGCCTCTCTTTTTCCTAGGCCTTTTTTTAACAGAACTTTTCTGCTTTTATTTCCTTTCACATAGATCTAAAATGGAAAAATTCAAAAAAAAAAAAAATTCTATTAATAAAAGTTCAAATGGATTGAAATTGCTGAATTTTTCTTTCTAGTTCTTAGTTTAAATGCACTTTTTAACGAAATAAATTTTATATGGCAAGTTGTTTGAAAAATGTGCATTTTTTGTGACTTGAATTATTTTATATTTTAATTTTATCATTTCTTTCATCGTGAAGTAAGTTTATATGACCCATAATACATCCAATCAATCTTATAGAAATATAATATAATTTTTTATTTTTATTTTATGCAAACACAAAACTTCTGCAATATAAGAAGTCATCGTTCTCTCGAAAATAAATTTCTGTTATATATACTCTGTTGTTTTGCTTAAAACAAAAAAAAAAAAAACAGTCGTTAGAAAAATAAATTATCTTAATTATTAATTTTTAACAAATAATTCTTCAAGTTATTTTAAATAAAAGAAGAGGCATTCAGTTTATTATTCTCCATAAAGTCAACTTCACTGATTATTCTGTTTACTGCTATATATCTCGTTACTTAATAATTTTGCCAGTGATGCTGTTGATTAGCTGATTGATAATTCGACAAAATTAAATTGTTTTGATTTATTAACAGTAAGAATCCATTTAAACTACAAAGAACATCATCATCAGAACGTATTACGAACACGAATTTATTCAATGTTTCCAAGAAAACAAACATCCTTCAATCGTTAGTTAACATTTTTCTCCAGCATAACTGAATAAATATCTAAGATGTGATATTAAACAGCATAAATCTATCATATTATTCGAATAAATCGAATAATTAAATTAGCATTATTTTATGGAAGAATGATGATACCGTCTAATGCTGTTAACAATTATTAACGAAGGAAATGTATATAGTGTTAAGATGTGATATTAAACAGCATAAATCTATCATATTATTCGAATAAATCGAATAATTAAGTTAGCATTATTTTATGGAAGAATGATGATACCTTCTAATGCTGTTAACAATTATTAACGAAGGAAATGTATATGGTGCAAATTATTGATAAAATTAGGAATTGCACTATGTTGTCTAAATAGATTTGCAACTTAAGATATTGATCCACTTTCTATACTCAGCTAATTGAATAATATTGCCAAAGGACACGCTAATTATTAATTTGAGTTGATTTGATCAAATTTAAATTAATTATATAGCACTGTAATATTTAACGTCCATTATAGAGTTATTAGCTGTATTTTCTTAGAAAACAGTAACCACTTCCGGAACTACTTTGCGCGGATTACCTCCATGGTCATGCACAAGGTTAAGCTGAACAGACTATAGCTTAAGTCAAATTTTATTTTTGGCTTTTATGTATGTTATGTTTGGCTCACACTTTAATTAAAGCATTAATTATTGAAGAGTTTATTAATTTTGGTAATTGTTGTTACAAACTAGGAAATAAGGGTAAACATAATTAATTAATAAATTTATATTTATACTATGTTAAAATTCCATCGCTAACTCGTCATATATATATACGTGTGTATATCCTAAAATCTTATGTGTTAACTTTAATTTTATTAAATCAATACACTGGTAGGCAGTAAAGAAATATTTTATCAGAAAGTAGATTGAATTTAAACTTTAAACGTTTGTTTATAAGTTCCAGAAACCGTTTTCCCAAGTAACTTATACTGATGAATAAAACGTATTTCAACAGAAGAGTACGAAAAAACCGAATAAAAAAAATTATAGATAAAAATAAATAAAAATTGAGTGGAAAAATATTAAAATACAGCTATGCAAATTAATTACTTAAAAACTTTTTAAAAATAAACCGGATAAAAACAACGTGAAGTTGATTATTCCTTACAGAATGATTAATTCTTGTCAAGTGGCTTCTCATCTCAATTAAAGTATCAAGTAGAGTTTCTATGGCATTTATTAAATAGTTTTTTTTTTTTTTTTTTTTTTTTTTTTTTTTTTTTTTTAAATAGTTTTTTTTTTTTTTTTTGTTAAATTCGTGTTTACTTGTGCTCTATATTCATTTTAATTTTATAATGTAGTTATTTATTCAATTTAACTCTTTGTAATTTGTTTACAGTAGAATTTCTTTCAAAAAAAAAAGTTTATAGACATAGTATTTTTTTAATATGTTGTACTATCATGAATTATATACAGTCTTGCAGAATATTAATATATTTTTGGTATTCTGTATATTATTTTTATATTTATTTTTGCTTAACGAATATTCGGAGAAATATTTAATATTTAATAACATGCTGAATAAGATACTTTTGTATAAAGAATATTTTTAATAAACTTCGCGTGTTTAATCATTTACTAGTATTATTAGTTTTTAGTTTTAACAGACTTTCATATAAAAATATTTTATCTATATAGGTTAAATATCGTATACGCTAGCGGATTTTTCCTACATCTGTATGAAAGATTTTTATATTTCGTGTCGCTGCTGACATTTTCGTTTTTTAATATTTTTCGTGCATATCTAGACGTCATTTTTGATGATATATACAGTATATATATAGAATAAATTCGTAAAATATTCTGTTTATAAAATGACCAAATATATTTACTTTTCTGGAGTAGATTTTTATATATAACGTTGATTTTTATCGCCAAAATTATTGACATACTACCAATAATAATTTAAATATATTCATATCTGGTTATTACTACGTGAAGATAGTCTCTATAATTACTGAGATAGAGAAAAAATCTGCTCTCTATATATATATAATGCTTAATGGAATGAAAGAAATGAGATACTTAATGAAAATAGACGTGAGAGATACCCGATATCTAATGGAAGTAACTCAAGTAGAGATGATACTGATGAAAGCATTGACAAGTTAAAAATTACTCCAATGCTTAATGAAAGCAAATAAAAACCATAATTACTGATCAATAATTTATTATTCTTATAAAAATTAGATACACAAATGAGTCTATTGTATATATAAATATTAATGATTTTTTTTTTAAGTATCGTGATCACGTCAGATCTTTTTATAAGTGACTAGTATAAAATCTCTGCTTGTTTTTATATAAATTTAGCGATTTTTTTAAATTTAAAATAAATTAAACATCATTATATGTGATGATAAATTTGATTCAGTAGATGTAGTTCATAATATTTTTTTTTTCTTGTGGAAAATTATGTGTTGTCATAATAAACAATCTTTACGAGTAACGACAAACTGTATTCAAAACACCATCATTAACCTTATTTTAAGACAGTTTTAATCCACCTATTGGAATGATGCTAGGATTAACATTAATGTAATAAAGTGTAGACATTATTCGTGACCTAACGAGATGGCGAGTAATTATGGGGCTATGTGAGAAATTCTCTGACGTAGTAGCGTGTGAAGACTTCTAATATACTCATAACAGTCAGGATAGAGTAAAGTGAATAACTGCTAACAATTTACACGACATTCGGTTGTGTGTCTAGACAATAATGTGATGTCACTATACGAAATGTGAACTCAATAACAACATAAATGCCAAGAAGGATTATAGAACTGCAAAGACCGTCAAATCCAATAATGGACACTTAAATCCTGTATAATAAAATAAAAGCTTGGTATATATACATATAATCATTTTATAAGTTTTAATATAATTCCATTTAAGTTTATTCAATTAAATGTTTTTAATTTAATTAATGAAAGCAAGTAAATTGTCGTATCCTCACAGTTTTAATCTGGTTTCGCTTTATTTTTAATCTTTTAATTATATAAATATGCTGGGGAGATTATTTTGTATTGATTAATACAATTATTCAGTTTTTTGTCAGAGAAAATATATTCGTTATTTTTTATAAAAAAAATTTTTGGAGGGGGGAAAACTAGAGTTAACCTCTAGTTTTCTTTCTTAGAGTTCTTAACTAGAAGTTCCTTAGCAACTAGAGTTAAGAAAATAAGAATCCTAGAGATTAATAAATTATAAAGAAAGAAAAATATTATTATTACATAGAAAAATTAATAAAATAAATAATTTTTGAAAGTGTTGGTAACATAAAACTTTCATAAATGGTCAAAAGTTTTTACTAATTTCTGAATGCTTAAGCACAAATACTTTCTGAGAATAACAAAACTTTTAACACTTTTTTTTTATTGTATTATTGCAAATTTTATTATTATTTTTAAATATTCTAAATGAAAACTTTTACATTTTTAGGTTTATTTCATCGAGCTATACTTCAGAGTGGTTCTGCTTTAAGTCCATGGTCTATTGCTCGCGACGCCCATACTTACACTCGTCATTTGGCCAGAATACTTGGTTGTCCAACAGAAGAGAGTTTACCTCTTGTAGAATGTATGCGACAAAGACCTGTTACCGATATCATGCGGGTACAATTGATGGTACCTGAACATCTGACTGCCTTTGGTCCAACAATTGATGGGATCATGGTTGTAGATGACCCAGCCACGGCTATTGTAGACTATGGTGAATTATACGGTCATTACGACTTGCTGTTTGGTGTAACAAGAATCGAATCTTATTTTCACTTCTCTGCTCACGAAGATAGATATGGTATCGAACCAGATCGGAGGGACCGTCTATTACGGACTTTAGTGAGGAATCTCTTTACTTATCATCTCCAAGAGATATTCTTGACTATTGTCAACGAATATACCGATTGGACTAGACCAGTGCAACATCCGATCAATGTGTTGGATGGTACTGTCGATGCGCTTGGTGATGCTTTGATCACTGCACCTCTTTTCAGAACTGGAAATTATCATTCTATGGTTCATGCCAAAACGTTTGCTTACGTATTTTCTTACCAAACTGAGATTGGTGATTATTCTCAGAGATTAGGTTGTATACACGGTGAAGATTTATCCTATGTTTTTGGTGCACCTCTACTTGGTTCCCTTTTTCATTTCTCTCATAATTACAGCAAAGCGGAAGTTGCATTATCCGAAGCTGTTATGACATATTGGGCCAATTTTGCTAGATATGGGTAAGTTTGCTTTATTGTGTTCCATTTTTTTTATGAAAAATAATCATTATTTTAAAGATTTTAAGTTATTATTATCTGTTGTAACCATAACAATGAAATTTTAAAGTTTAATTATATAATTTCAGCTATAATTTTGTTAATATGAATTCATATTTTATATATTTCTTCAATCGCTCTTGTCTCTTCTTTACTTTTTCTTTAAATTTAAAATTTGTTCCTAATTTAATATTTATAATTCCAATTAATATTGCAATAATGATAAAAATAAATAGTGTTGGTAATAATTCGTAAGAGAATTTTAGAAGAAAAAGAATAAAATCTTGATAAATCAGAGAAATTTTCTTATTTAGAGTAGTTTAGGAAGACTTTGTCATCCAGTGTTTAGAAAGAAAATAAGGTTGTTAAAGGAGAAGATGAAGTTAATATGTCTATAAAAATATAAGCCCAACATATTAAAGTTTCATGATTTTGATTTAAATGAAAAAGTTTATTGAAAAAAAAGATTTTTTTCAGAGAATGAACTCAGGAATATATGCTATCCTTTGAATAGAATATATATGAATATTTCTCTTAATAATAAAAAATATATATATAGGATCTATCAGTTTTAAATCAGGAATCGTCCAATATGAAAATCTTTCTAGTAAAATTTACTGAAGTTTTTCTGAATAAAAGAATAATAGACAATCCAAACAGAAAATTCATAGGAAAATTTGGATAACTTAGAAGACATTTTTATAATCAAGGAAAATTCTTCCTCCATTGCTGAGGATCATTATTTTGGTTATATAGGATGACTGAGGGATTATTTAGAAGTAATATTTTTGAGTGATTTTTATCTTATTTGGTGACAATAAGACGATATCATTCGCATAAATAAGTACTGTAATTTTATACTCTATCGAACCTAATTCCATTGTCACAGTTATTCAGAATTTTAAACAGGTCGTTAATGAAGAAGATGAACTATAAAATACTTAAAGATTTCTGTGGAAGATCATTAAAAATGTCAAAAGGGGATTGATGTAAGAGAACTTTCTTCAAGAACTTAGAGAACAATTTTATACTGTATTATATTAATAAATTTGGAATTAATAGCAAAAACAGAATGCATTTGATTACTCATCGAATGCTCTGGATCAATATGCAATTATATAATATTCAGATTTTTTTTGTTTTTAATAACTGAAATTTGAAGTAACGAGCTTATTGAAGTGTAAATTATTCACAGTAATTTTTACGAGTTAAACAAAATTGGAACTCGTTAACAAAGGAATAATTACGCAACAATTTCTTTAATTAAACCGTAAGTAGATAAAATATATAATTTTTCTTAACAAGGAGCAAAGCGACTGTAAAACAATTAGTTTTACGGTATTTTGGTGATTTTAAATTAAAATTTCCGAAGAAATATATCCATGTATGCAAATAAATCGATAGATCTTTCTAAACTCAATATTTTAGAAATTAAGAAAGTTTTTTTTATTTAAATCTCAGTTGAATGGATTATTGATGATTTTAATTTTTTTTTTTAAGATTTCCATAAATTTACGTAAACCTCTTTCTACATATAAAGAGATCAGAGTTAAATTGGTAAGGCGAAATTTCCTGTTGAGCTCTAAATGATATATTTGATTTATGGCAAGCATGACTAATGCTGATTTATTCTTCTGATTTTTTGTGGATTTTATTAAAATAAAGAAAGGGTTTCATTTCCTAGAAAGAGTTCTTGAATGATCTCATTTAATTGAGATTATTCAAGAAACTCATCATAATATTCTTTCCTATTTTCTTATAGTTATTTTTCTTTGTGACTATCGGAAGAAGAAAGGTTTGCGTCTTGGGAATAGATCAGTTTGATGTGAATAGGGAAATGTAGGAGCAGAGTGTAGAGTCTCTACAGTCGAACAACTCCTCCTGAGAACAGAACAAAAAAGTCAATTACTGATTTACCAATACTGTATTAGAAGAGAGAGTTAATTCTGATGTACAGTCACTATATGGCTGTTGAACAAAAATAATAAATTAGCCACGACTAATTGAATAAATTTTATCTGTGCCATTTTTTATTAAGTAGTTTCTTGTTCTATTATTTATACCATAGTTTGTGGAAAAGTAATATTATATTAGTCTGGAATTTAGACCTCCTAAGATTACGAATTTTAACGCAGAATTGATCAATTTTTGAGATTATTATTAAGAAATCTGATAATCAAACTATCAATATGGTGGTTTGTAAATGGGAATCATAAGAGGCTGAACTTAATGGCTAGAAATATCTTATGTAAGAACAATAACTAGAATATATTTAGAGGAACAAAGTTTTCCAGGTTTTTCCAAAGAATTTCCATTGAGTCAATAAGAATCTGGAATTTACAGTCTTCCAGGACTTCTTGATTTTTTAGAAATACAATCTCAAATTTATTCATTCAATCTTTTATAAATTTTCTAGAAAGTTGAAGTGCACATGTTTCCATCAATTCTAAAATATTGAAAAATTGAAGGATATCGTGAGTTTGTTTTATCATTACCTTAGTAACTTTATGAAAATTATTATGCATGAAACTAACATCGTTTAAATTTCTAGATATCTTAAAAAATTCCAGGATAAAGTTTTTTATTATTATGGAAGAACATAGTTTGGTTTGATTTATTCTGATTGTTTTGTTTGCCATTAACTTGTGATGCTCTTTATGTTTTTAGAATTATGAGGAAAATTTTATAGCAATTAAGAAAGGCCGTGTAGACGAAGGTTAAAGGTTATAACTAAAGATTATTTAGCATTATATGAATAAGATTAGATAGAATTATGAATTTCTACATCAGATATATGCATCTAGCATATATCCAAAAATAGCTAGAATCTTTTCTGTTGGGATATAGTTTATTAATTTTGACTAAAACACGAAAAAGTATTGAAAAACTCGATCGAATCTGGCTTCTGTCACAGCTCTCTCTCGAAATGCAACAATATATAGATAAAAAATGTCAGATATACAGAGAGAAAGTTAATAAAGAACAAAAAAGATTCCTGATATTGTTAAAGATTGTTAAAAGTTATCATACTCTACTTTTAATGAAAACCATGCCATAAGAAACTTTTAACAAAAAAAAAAAATAATTAAATAGCAATAGCTTTGGGTCAAATGTTAAACAAAGAAAGGTAATAAAATAAAATTTGATAGTATAATTGATGTCTTAAATATACAAAAAAAAAAAATAATTAAATAGCAATAGCTTTGGGTCAAATGTTAAACAAAGAAAGGGAATAAAATAAAATTTGATAGTATAATTGATGTCTTAAATGTTTAATTTCATTATTAAAATAAACTTTTTAAAACAAAAAAAAAATAATTTATAATTATTATGCGTACCGCTAATTAGGTTAATTCATCACAAGAAAGAAAAATGAAGGGGAGAAACTTTAATTCTATTTTGTAGAATAAATTGAATAATTCGAAAAGTCGTTATGCTAATATTGATCGTTTTGTGTTATTTAACACAATCGAAAGATTTGTTTCAATGATTACTCGAAAACAGAGCTTTAATTCTCTTTATCTGTCTCTCACATGTCGTTACTGTGACGTCCTTTCTGTCCAAGTCAATACATTCGGTAATGAAGCATCGATTCACAATTTACTTTCCTCTTCCAATATATAACCAGATTTTTCTTAACATTTTCGATACTTTTGTGAAAAGATGGATAGCATATTGAAAGAAATCTATTGAAAAATAATTCATCATGAATATTGTAATGGTTCGGAAGGATAATTAATTTTGTAAATTAATCTATTCATACTGCACCACGTTATAAAATGGGATTATTTACTAGAATAACAATACACACCGATTTATTTTATTGTAAAATTGTTAAGAAATTTACGTTAATAGTAATCGTTAAAAATAAAATAGTTTATTCTATTTTTTCAAAAAAATTTGCTATATTTTTTATAATTTTCTGGATATCACTTTTAATAACACAAAATTCTCAAGTTTATAAATGATTTATTGTGAATTCTTATTTTCCTTTAATAATGACATAATTCTTCCTTGGGATCAGCAGTATATCTATAGTTTTTTCGTTCCCCATCAAAAATCGCTGATAGTCCTCTCTCTACTTTTAGAATTTAATATCTACAATATTTTTATACTTATATACGTACTATAAGCAATCCTGTTTTCGTATACCGCTATTTTTTCAACTCTCACAATTTTTGTTCCCTATTCTTTCCTCTCTGATTCTTATATTGTATTTTTAAGGTTTTTTTCTGCAAAACCTCTCTTTCTATAAGCTAAATCTTTGAGTACATCTATATATGACTTATTTAGGACCTATACACTTTTTAGAGAATGAATTCAATAAATTTTTAATTTCATAATTTCGATTTGTTTCTTATAAATTATTCAGTAGACTATTACGAAGATACATAGTAAACATGTGCTTCAAGCATTCGAAAAATGGATGAAATGATCATTTTTATTCAGAAATTTCAGTTTTCAATAGGAGATAATGCCTTGCGGAAAAAGAATAAATCTACATATTATTTGAAGATTAATACGAGGAATCATTGAGATCACGATATTATTTCTTCCTAAAATTAATATTAAATATATTCTAATCTAAACTGTACTCGTTTGATTTGATGATGGAGTATGAATGAATAGGAATAGCCATGTTTAAGTGCCCACGATTACTCTCAGGTGTGAAATTGTGTAAATTTAAAATCAAAATTATTGATAGATATGAATGAATGGAATATTATTTCATTCTAAATGATTTAATGCAATCAACAAAACTTAATCAAATGAATTTAATCGTTTCCAATGAATATTATGTTACTAATGGATCTTTGTACATTCTGAAGTGATCATTAACTGAAGTAGAGAAATATTTTTAATCGATAAAAATTGTATTTAATTTTAAATGCACTTCAGCATGCTGAATACCAACTTAACTACTTCGAAAATGTTCACGGAGTTTTTACATAACTTATACTCTCAGGTTAATATTTTTAAAAAATGTATAATTTTGATGTTTAATTTAGATTATCTGAATGGCGAATATCACAAGAGGAATATACATCCCTCATTGAGTTTGTTTTCAATGTAACAGTTATCATATATAGAATTTTTTTTCCTAAGCATCAGTTCGATGTTTGCTACTGTCAATTCTTCTCACATCTGTTCTCAATTTTTACTTTTTGTTGTAAATAAATCATGGCGAATTTTATTTTGAGGACGTACATTTATTACTCGTTAACTGTGACTACTGGAAATAAATTTTCCAAACAATGTGTTATCGTCTCGAATCGCAACTATCTGACGAAATTCGAAGAGTAATACTGAGTTCTCCATCAATTTTGCTGATCAAAATCTCAACTTCCGAATCATTTAACAATATAGTTCTTTACTTATCGCTTTATTTACTACTTCAGCTATTTCTAGATGAGAATAATATGTGGTGGTGAAGCTCTTTTAACACATAACTTAGCTTAACATTTAGAAACAAGAAATACTTTCTTGATAAGAATTTGAAAAGAATTTCTTTTTGGCTCTTCCATAATAATTGTACCACGCAGAAATTTAAAAATTATATGATAATAATTAAGATAAATTAAGTTTGCAATTATTCTACTCGTGTGTACAGAAAATTGTTAGCTTAATTTCTTCATATGAAAAAAGTTCTCTGAGTGAAACACATTTTGTAGACAATTTTTTTTATTAAAAATATTTTAATTGATACTTGAAATTAATAATAACCTGTGATTATTTATTTATGAGTATATTCTAGATATAATATAACAATATATCTGCTTATCATTATTTTTACATGTTAAGAAACAGTTAATTCTATCAAATTGTTTTATAATCAAATTTTAAAACAAGTTTAATAATTAATCTTAATATATGATTTTTATAAAATATAATTAAATATAAAGTATAATAAATCCTCATTAAAAACTAAAATACAGGATAACACAAAATGGATAAAATATATTTATATTAATTAATAATCTCTTTATTCTATCTGAAGAATTTCCATTTTAGAGAATTTATCTTATGATTCCAAAGATCGAACAACAAGACTGCTCTTTGGAGACCTTCTCCTTCAAACTATCTCGAGTGTTTCTCAGCAAAGGAAAAGAAAAAAAAAATGTGCACGTCGGTGCAAGACTGGAGAAATCCATTATTTGCTATGAGGGGAAATAGCTGTTCCTTATCTCAAGCTTTTTCTGGACTCAGTTATTTTCTTACGAACATTTTCCACGCTACATGTAACTATCAAATCTCTTTGCTCCTAAGAAAGATTATTAATAATTACCTTTTATTACAATAAATTTTCTTATAAAATATTCCTAAAGGCAAGTAAGAATTTCTTTTTATAGAATATTACTTGCTGTTCAACTTTTAATGTAAAAATTATCACATATTGTGATAATATAACATCCAAAAAAAGTATATATCAAGTTATTTTAGACTGCTTTAATATTCTAGCTGATTGTTCATCAATTATATGTAGTTTATAAAAATGTATATGTTTTCATATTGCTTCCCAGTTCATTTAATGACAGTAACTCTTCAAGAAACTTATTTAAAAACTTCTAATACTTGATTTAAAAAAATCTTAACACAACTATTCATAATTGCATGAATGATGAATAATCCAAACTGAGTAAAAATTGCTTCCAAGGAGATACGGATAAAAAAATGAAGAAAAAAAAAAAAATGTAAGAAAGTTAAGAAATCTCCGACTTCTACCAGGTGGTAAATCGAAAGAAGATTAACATGTGATATGTCAAGATAGGGACTGGACTAAAAAATATGAAGTATAAACATAAAAAAAAAATACACGTAAGGATAAAGTAGAATAGAGTTAGCTGCCATCGAGATAAGGACGTATCGACAAGGTAGCTGAGTTTTGTCAAGATAAATGCATTTTTTGCTCTCAAGATTTCGATAGTAGTTTTTGAGACGAATACCAGGAACCTAGATTACGGTTTCTCTCTTCAGTTTTATGACTCGTGTTGTTTGCTTCCTTTTGTTGTCTACCCAGAGGCACTTAAGGTAATTCCTTCCAACACCTGGCATCGGAGAAATCTCTCTTTAAAACAAACTTTTCCTTTTATAGGTTTTCTACTTTATACGAACTTTACGGTAAATGCCCTGCGTGTTTACTAGTAAGTAATGAGGTAGTAAAACTGATCAAAGTTTTTTTATGCTATTTCTAACACGCAATAATCGATGTTGCATTGAAAAATCGCGTCATTTTTATATAAAAAAACTACACGACGATAGGTTTATTACTTTTAAGAATATTCGTTATAATTTTGTGGCAACCGAGTGGGAATTATATAAATTACCTTAACTTTTCCATCTGCTATAAACTTAACAATAGGTTGTAAAAGGAAACCGTCAAGTTAAAAAATGTTGTAGACGATAAAGATACTATACATTCTTTATACGCCACATTAAACTTTTGACGTACAATACCGGGTTTGTCCGGTTGTTTTGGCCATACATTCTGTATAACTGTTTTGTATGTGTATCCAGTCGTTTAAGATGTGATTGAAAGTGCAAACTGACAAAAATGTGGACATTTTAAGAGGGAAGTTGTGGTGCGCCAGTTCTAGAAATAGTGAAAAGGTTGGCACACAGCCTTACAACAGGGAATACAGTTATATAATCTTCGAATGGCGGAGAAAATGAAAACAAACGACCGGAGAGAAAAGTTGTGGGGGGTGTACTTACTATCATAGCTTTATCACGTGATTTTGATACAAATATCTTTCAGTCTAACAGATGTTGATGTCTGAAATTTCAACCCACGACGTCACTTGGCTGAAAGGAAGTTCGATATGTTTCTTTCGTCTTTCCAACGTCATTTTTGTTGAAAATTTAGAAAGATTTTTACGCGTTAAGCATCTGTCACACCGAAATTGTTCCTTTCGATTTTTTTCTACTCTACTACACTGCAAAACATGAAACTTTACAAATGGTTTATCTGATTTGTCTTTACTTTTCTTTTTTATCAATCACTTCAATCGGGTTGGAATTTTTGCCAAAATATTTTAGATAAGAAAAAACAATTTGCTGCGTAAAATATTATATCAGTGACATTAATTCAAAAATATTTTAATTTTTTATTAATTTTTTTCTATATTAGAGATCCCAATATACCACCAAACGATCCTGATAGTTCGGAGAAGACGAGAGGAAGATTTGATAGATTAGTGTGGCCATCATACGAAATAATTCATCAGAAATATCTTATGATAGGTGTGTATATTATTTTTCTTTTTTAAAGTTAAGAATATCATTTAGAGAGATTTTAAAACATTTATTTTAAACGTCAGCTATGAAGCCCAAAGTTAGAGATCATTATCATGCACATCGGCTTTCTTTCTGGTTACATCTTATCCCAAAACTTCATCGAGCTGGAGATTCTAGTGTTGCACCTCAGCATCATTTGTTAGAAGACCATGACAATCCGAGGACTTATGATGGAGTAGTAAGACAGCTGTCTCTCACTCTTGCTTCTCTGTCAACAGTGGTGCCGATAAACACTCCTCTTCCAGAGACGAGTAGCACTGTTCAAATATCGAGATATACGGAACCAACGTGGACTACGGAAAGAGCTACAACCTTCCCAACTGGCTATAACACTTTATCAAGTGTAACCACGGCTAGTGTGTCTACAATTGTTCAGCACAACACGTACTCCACGGCTTTGAGTGTAACGATAGCCGTGGGCTGTTCACTTCTCATTCTGAACGTCCTCATCTTTGCTGGGGTGTATTACCAGAGGGATAAAAATAGAGTAGACACCAAACTGCACCACAGGGACGGTAAGGTAAGCAAACAAAAGAATGTTTTCTTTTGATCATCTACCGAAAATATAATTTCTTATTAGTAAAATATGATCGTATTGGGAATTTTATACATTAGAATTCCCAAAGTGGTTGCGACAAAAAGCGATTTTTATTTATTTATAGTTTACCATCAATATTACACTCTAATAATAATAAATCGATGTATATAATGATACTATTTCTACACGAAGTATAACAAGTTTTCGTGTACATCAACTATGTCTTCAATATATTTTGTGAGCATATACTCTCAAGTTTCTACAATTAGAACTAATTTCATTACTCAGCTTGGTTTTCATAAAAGAAATTCTTCAGTTTTTCAAGGCATTGTGATTGGTACGAAACAATTTGTTTATTTACATTTATAATTATTAACTTCACTAAATCAAACTAACAATTAGTCTAAATTAGTAATGGTTTACCGGTTGTATATCGTACTAAACTGATTTTAATTACAAATCAGGTTCAAGTAATTATTCTATAATTAACCGAGTTATTTAAGAGAACTGTATTTTCTTGTATATCAGAATTTACACGGTGAAAGAAAAACAAAAAAAGTTGCGATATTTTTTTTTTCCCTCCCAGAATATATCCTAAATATTGATAAAGTTTCGAAGAGTTTATTATCCTTCTCTACGCTATTTGACAGAGTTTTGGCTTTCATAATTTCCTAGTTCGCTCCTTTCCCATTTTAAATTTATTTTGCCATCTTCGATCTCGTATTCTATCTCGACTTTCCACTTGAATTTCATGTCTCATCATATTGACTTTTCTACTAAATGCTCCAGCATCTTTAAACAAAAAACATACATAAAGCAAGGATGAAAATGTTGGGAAGAAAGGTTTGCAGGACCTTAATTAAAAAATGCATATTTGTTTATAAATGTTACTTATTTTATTTTTACATACAGGTATCCCTCCTTTAACATGGTAAATAGGTTCCCAAAAAAACACCGTGTTGTGTGAAACTGTGTTATATGAGACCTTGAGCCAATAGAAAAAGGAGAGTTACAGTCTAAAACCAATTAAAAACAAATAACTTTCTTTTGAAATTTAATTTTTATTAAGAATATTAATAACATGAAACATAAAGAAAAAATACATACTTAAGACCCTAAAAAACAATATATGTAAAAGAAAAGGAAAGGAAAAAGTATACAGCACATATAACATTAATTTAATAATTATATTTTCCTAACCACTGTTTCATTAAAACGAGAACATTTTTTTCTTTAACAATATGAACTTCACATTCTGAACATTTTTATGCATTTAACCTGTGGAATGCCCGTCAATTTTTTCTAATTAAGCCTCGTTAATATGCAAAAACAAAAAATATAAATTGCGATATCTTGTTTAATTTTCATCAAATTTTTTTGAAATTTTCATAGTTTATTACATTTTTTATTCTGATTCTAACAATGTAACAAATTTTTTTGAATTTTATTTATTTCACAATTTTTCATTCATTATATGAGATTAGAGAAAACACGATTTTTATATATGAAATATTTGCCATCGAACAAAATATTTGATATTTTCTGATAGTGGCAAGTCTTCTGAATAAAATGAAATATGAATGAAGAAAATTAAATAATATTTTAAAAAATTATCAATAAAAAACGAAGTAACAAAAAATTTTAAAATTTAAATTGGCCTGTTGATTAAAAAGGTTGCTCACCCCTGTTATAAACAAATCTTAATCTTCAAAATTAATAGTTCAATTATTAAATAATAGATGGCGCCACCTTAGCCTAAATTTAAAAATTATTAATTATTAATCCGATAGATGGTGGCACCGTAGCGTAGATTTAAAAATAATTATTAATTTGGCAGTTAATACAAAAAATAACCGCTGGGGGAAGTTTGGCTTGTATAGTATCATTAAGTATTATAAACATCTCATTTTCACAAACTCATTATATGCAAATTTCTTATTAAAGATAAAATAATTTTAATTCTTTTAAATTTGAAATTTGCTTAGTCACAATTATGATTGAAACCCCAGATCACATTTAGATTAGGTTAAATTAGATTAGTTTTGCTGCCAAATCTCACAAGATATATATATTTGGCAATAACCACTAGAAGCTACCAAATAGATGGTAGTCCAAAAAATGGATGGTGCTAACCAAAATGAGGAAGAATGAGATTCAACTGACCAGACCAGTCCCTTCATGAAAAAACTATGGATATAAGATCTAGAATTAATTCTTGAAACTCCAGATATTAAGCAACTACATTATCAAGCAGTTATTTGGTGAACAGAAGGCTGTAAAGTAATATAATTTTTCTTTTTTCACTGACTGGCCAAATAGAATGGAAGAATGAAGTATAAATATAGGCACTTTCTTATTCATACCTCCTCAATATGCATCTGTATAATTGGATGTCTTCAGCATTTCTTAGTTTTCTAATATATCTTTGAGAAGCTGGCTGTTAGTCATCAGTATCTGACTTTGCATTACATTACAGCTTCAATGTAATTCTGATTGCTATTATAATAATTTTTAAGTATAAATGAAATGAATATACTAGTGTTCTTACACAAGAGCAAGAGGTTTTATAATGTATTCAGAACTGAATTGCTAAGTAAATAACAAAATGGTATATCAGCAAGTGCTATTCCATAAGTTCAATATGAATTAATTGTGTATTTATATTTTGATTATTAAAATTTTAATTACAAGAAAGATAAATGCATTTTCCCATGCTATTTGTACTGTCATCTTCTATATAAATATTAACAAAATTTGAAATATTTTATCTTTTTAATCCAAAAAATATTAAAAAAGTAAAAAATCTTGCTATCTAAGAACCAAATCCTATCTTTTCTATAAGTTCATTTATTCACAATATTTTCAAGAACATAACTCTCATGAATATGAGGGATTTACTGTATTTGTAAATACAAGTATAAGACTATTTATCTGGAATGCTTGAAATATAATATATTGGAGTTTCCTGGATAAGAAATTTTTCCATAATTTTCTTTGCATAAAATCCACTCTAATTTTAAAAATTACAATAAATAAATAAATAAACAATTGCTGTGAGTTCAGTTGTTTGATTTAGTTAATATCAATTAATATTAACTAAATATCCTGAAACCAATTGAAATTGATGTCAGATGAATACAGAAATGAGAATTTTAAATTCTGTTATATGTGTATGGATTTTTTATTTCCCATTAATTCAGCAAATTTGAATTCTGTTTATTTAATATGTTAATGAATTTACCTATTAGAACAAAATTTTATCACTAATTTAGCTATAAAAGTTGTTTATAATTAAACAATTTTTTGCCTGCAGATATAGAACAGATAATCATAATTTGAAGTAAAGACTTACTATATCTGCCATACAAACAAATCTCAAATACAGAAGATATATTTTTTAATAAATTAATAAAAATCAATACTATCTTATAGCTTTAGGATTTAAAACAAAATGATTTATTTCCTGGCAAAATAATATTAAAGTATAAAAACAATTTCAGATTCCTTTATCCTTTAGGACTATCAGTAATAATGCTCAGCTACACTAAGCCAGACTAGTACAGCAATGCCTTCTATGCCAATCTTCAATGCTTCTTCAATTAACTGTTTTTGTATTAATTCAAGAATGTTTTTTGTAATGCATGCAATAAAATGTGTTCCAGACCCAACAACAATCTTATCACATCTGTGATCAGATTTTGTTGTTGAACCACAGATGTGAGCAGATTGCTCACATCTGTGGTATAGATCTCATTACTTAATAATCAGTAAATGATTGGGAAGTGATATTAAAAAATTAACTGATTATTTTTGCATTAAACTTGGGCATAAAGATTAACTTATACATTCTTTTATTTTTGCAGAGTAAATTCTTTATATTTTAATTACATAATGTTAGCAAACACAAGATGTATGTTTTCCTCATTTTAAAGAATAAACAGCATTTACTATATTGTAATATTTTTTAAAAATATGTTGAATATTCTGGGTGTTGAAGATAGGAAATCTGACTTCCATTTATAGTATTGTGTCTATTGGAAACTGTGTTCCAAATTATGGCAGTTGCAAATAATAATTAAAATTTTCAACACATCCCTGTTGTAAGTCAGGTAGTTCTGTATATAGATTTTTACTATCTAAAGCATGCATACTTCAACTGTTTTAATATACTTTATCAAACAATTTTGTTAAATATAGTTAAGTGTCATATTGAAAATACATGCTGAAATAGTTAAATAAAAATAAAACATAAAATGTGTACTAAATAAGTAAAAAATAATAAAACAATATAAAAATAAATAATTTCCTTTCTTTTTATATATAAAACAGTGCTTTTTGAAAAATGTAAAAAAAATGAATTTTTTGAATGGAGTATGAAATATTATTTCTTTTTGAAATAAATGTGAAAATTATTTTCAAAAACTACAAAAAAAAAAAAAAAAGAGAGAGAGAGAGAGAGAGAGAGAGAGAGAGAGATGGGAGAAATTTTATCAGTATAAATACAGTATACTATATATTAATCTTGGAGAATTCTGAAAAAAATGCATCTGCTGTTTAACTATTGATTTAGAATGAAATACTATATACATTATAGTTGACAATTTTGGAAAATTTTGCTGAAAATTTAGTTTCAAACAATTCAGATAAAGAAATTATATTAACCAAATAATGCGTTTCCTTTACAGGAAATAAATATTATTCAATTGTTTCTATGTTTCATTATAATAATATAAGGTAAAGCTAGAAAATTTTAGATCATTTCATAATGGAATTCCTAATCTGAATATCCAGTTCCACTTTATGCTTAAAGTGATTAAATAATAATAATATAAAAATATTATTATTATTTAATCACCTAATCTAATATCATACCTGGTTTGATTTGGAATAATGCCTTTTTGTATTTGCTGATTATTCCTTCCAAGACGATACACTACCCAAGAACCTGTATTTCCATTATATAAAGTATCAGTAACATGAAAAACTTCTCCTACATGGAAATTCAATTCCCCTTTTGTTGTTCCTTCATATTTAAAATGGGTTCTAAAAAATATAATAAAATTAAAAATATATATAATTTTAAAATACAGTCATTTTTATTAATACAATCGATTCTAGTTATTCATGGATTCCATATTCATGTATTCGACTACTAAAACATAAAGCAAAGGCTTAAAATGTTGGGAAGAAAGATTCGCAGGAATGTAATTCTATATTTCCTTTAAGCATAAAATGGTTCAATATTCACAAAGAATTACAGAACGTAACTGCAAAGTCGCTAATTCTAACGAATACCAATAATAGATAATTATAACTAACCTAACGGTTCCAACGACTCTGCAAATCCAGAGTTCGACCTGAGCTCAGGTCTTTCACTATGTTCTATACTAAATATAATTAAATCAAAACAATCTAACAACAGTTAACATTTAACTGGCAAAAACAAATAACTGGAAAATTACAACCAGAAGTAACAAATAAGCGTTAGATCGAAAACAACAAAATG
Source organism: Olivierus martensii (assembly GCA_000484575.1). Taxonomy (NCBI): domain Eukaryota; kingdom Metazoa; phylum Arthropoda; class Arachnida; order Scorpiones; family Buthidae; genus Olivierus; species Olivierus martensii. The sequence goes on along the minus strand of AYEL01089163.1, from coordinate 9,765 downwards.
ATATTTAGACTTACATACTATAAACTGAATAAATTCTCAAAACAAGTTAAATAACAAAAAATATAAATTTATTGAACTCACAACACTTACAAAAGTGTTAATTAAAGCTTTATTAAAACACTAATAAAGCAACAATCAATTAATCAACAAAACTTATTTAATCCAACTCAGATATCCAAAAATTCAATTACTCACAAGAATGAAACCTTAAATACTACTTAATTCTACTACCTCCACCACCGATACAAACTTCAAGTAATCGTAGACCTTTACAAGAAACTCAATTGTCACTTAGCCAACTCTACGTCAATACAACACCTCACCGTGTCATCAGACTTATTATAGTTCCAATAAAGCATTTATTAACATTTTTGTAAGTGTTTTGAGTCTAATAAATATATATTTTTTAGTTATCTAATTTGTTTGAGAATTTATTCAATTTATTCGTGTAAGTTCTAACATCGTCTTGTTGTTTTCAATCTAACACTTGTTCGTTACTTTTAGTTGTAAGTTACCAGTTTTGTTTTGCCGGTTAAATGTTGTTAGATTGTTTTGAAGTTCATTAATTTTAAGTTAGAATTTAGTTAAAAACCTGACTAAATTTATTAGTTTACAGAGTAATCAATTCATGTCATCCTATTTACAATTTAATTATATTCCAAACAAAACATTAATAAGAGATCATTCTTATATTCTCATATTCAGTGGTAGACTTATTCAGATTATATGACGTCACTAGCCGGGAAATCTCTTTCGGAGAACGGATTCTGGTTCTATAACACGTGATTGCTAACTGCTACGATGGAGAATGTGGAAGTAAGTCAACTCTTAAACAATACATCAGATAATATTGAAAATAATGATAAATAATAAAAGAGCATAATAAAATAAAACAGGACAGGTCAGAGTTAACATCTTCTTACCACAAATAACGAGAATTGACTGTACAATTTTTATTTCATAATATTAATATATAGATAATTATAATTTCTTATAATCAATTTATAAGTTTAATTCAGGATGTCTGTCCGTAACACGTGATGGCTAAATACTGAGATGGAGAATGTGGAAATAAGTCAACTCTTATACTAAAATATCATACATCAGATAATATTGAAAATAATGATAAATAATAAAAGAGCATAATAAAATAAAACAGGACAGGTCAGAGTTAACTGCTTCACAAGTTATTAAAAATAACTTGTTTAATTATCAATGAAAAATCCAAAAAACAACAATAACTTTATTAAATAACAATCCAAATAGCAAAAGAAACTAATTAGACAATTAGACAAGAAAATACTTAATTGGTTGATTGACAGTTCGCGATTTCACTAAGTCTAAATTATTGCTTCAATTTCATTACCTCATACCCAATCAAGATTAAAATTCTCCTTATAAGTGACATACATGGTAGGCTTGCATTCAAGCTCATCTACATGAATCTATCAGACAATTTCTATTTTCTCTACTCACAGAATATTAAACTGTATTTAACAGTCTAAAAACAACTGCTTAACTATAATACTCAAGTAATAAACACAAAAAGCACTTTTTTGCAATAAAATAAAACTTATTTAAAAAGCCATCACAGGCATAGAAATTTGCCCTAGCTAATGCTGGAATACACTCTTAACCAACCAAAGAGAGTACTGCAACATTTAATAATACTACAGTGGGTCATCCAACAAGACCTACCTTAATTATATCTTTATATTTTATATTTTTTGTTTTTTATTTTATCTTTATTTTACTTTATTTTATTACACTTTACTCCATTTTGCATTTTATCGTATTATTTACACTTATGTTTCTGTAGTTATGTTAACACTAACAGGTTCTTTATTCTAAATTGTAAAAAACTTTTCAAACATTTTCAAAAGAATGCATAATAAGAATTTAAAGGTTGCTATGACAACAAGCATTCTTTTTAAACTTTATTTTTTAGAACTCCACCTGATGATGATCACAGATCGAAAACGTTAGTGGAATTTTTTTAGATAAAAAGTCTTATTTTACTGCAAAAAAGTGCTTTTTGTGTTTATCACAGAATATTACCGACAATTGTGTTATTCATCTTTACAATTATAATGTTTTACAATTCTGTCGAAAAGAGATAATTTTTAACTCGATTATGAAATCTCTGTTTGACAGTGATATTTTGAGATTGGATGACATCATTACATACATTGTCAAAGCTTAAATCATTGCATTTCTTACCACCATTTTTGAAAGAGTCAGGCATTTAAATATCTTTACCTTTAACTTAAAACACCTAATAAATAAATATAATAGAAAACAAGTAAATATAAAATAAAAGTTTGCATTTGATTCTTCAAGTGATGTGACAGCTATGCATCTACTTTAGTGTATCACATTCTGTTCTCTAAGCTTCCTGTAACATTGAGCAGTAACTTTGAGATGAAAAAATAAGCAATAGTTGTGTATGAAGGTTTCTGATTTGACAAAAAGTATAAAATTCTAAATCTGTTGACTGTATAAATAAGAAAAACAGCAATAAAATATGAGTCAGCAAAGTGGTTTCATGCTAAATTCTATCTGAGAGATCAGGTTCTATTCTGTGTTTCAGATTTTTCAGAGGGAAAACAGGGTCAACCTATTGAAATTCATCCTTTAATCTTTTGTGGATTTCATAAGATGTGCTGGTTAATCTGTGATTAGTTCAGAAATGTTGCTGGCATAGAATAGTGTTTAAGATTTGGTAGCATAATTGAATTAATTAATCAACCAGTTCAAAAAATTATTAGAATCTTATCTATTCCTGATTTTTGTATACTATGGACCTTAGAAATAATTTGTATCCTTTATTCTTATTCATTGTTGCATTCTATATAACTCTATTCATCATTCTCATTTTATGTAATTAATTTTATATATATTTGGTTACTTTTTAAAATATTGTCATTTTCCTGTTTGTTTCTTAATTTATGGAAACCAATGTAATTAAGGACACAATAATTCACTTAATTTATATTAAGTGAACATGGAAACCAATGTATTTATTTTAAGAGTAACTTATAATTAATCCTTGACTTATGACCAACAATGATGTCATCAATAAATTCTGCTATTGGCCAATGCAATTGATGTAAATTTGATTCCCTGATCTAATAATCTGATATATGGAAAGCATCTTTTTTTTGGTCTGATTTTTGTAGTTTTGTGTTTATTATACAAAATTTATTAAGATAATATATAATGGTCTAGTAAACATTAGTAGTGAGAAATTCATAAATTTTGGGCATTTCTGACTTATAACAATGAGGTTTGAAATTTTTGAAACTGAACTCTTCATAAATTGATGATTATTTATATTTCACTCCTTTCACCTCAGGAAATTAACAATTATATGTTTTAGAATGAAGTTGCTGTCTTCTTGATGAACTCACTTGTCAAATGACAGTCTAATCTAAAATGATATTACTGAATAGATTTGAGATCTAGAAGAGTTAAAGAATAGTCTCTTGTCAATGATTTATTATCAGCAAATAATTATCATCAGATTATAAAGAGGATAACAAGAATTATTTTATCTGTAAACTAGACACAGATTGTTGCATGAATAAATATGTAAATGATCCCAGCTCAGGTCTTGTAAAAATTTATTATAAAAACACCTTAGAGGCCAAAAATTGAGATGAGGTCGACTTGGTGCTGTTATTGATAACTTTCAATTCTCTTGTGATATCAATAACTGATTGCTTTATTTTATATCATTGTGGAAATTATAAAATAATTTAATATTTATGATTACTTATTGTTTTGAATTAATAAGTTTATTGTTTTTGGATTAGACTTAGTAAGAATAACTTATTTAATTATATGTTGCTTTATTATTGATTCAATAAAGTTTCTTAATACTTTATAAGAAAAAAACAAATCATTACTGTGGATTTAATAAGTTATTTTTATCGTTTAACTTTATTTGTTTTTACTATTTATTCAATTTATTCAATTTACTAGTTTATAAGTGCACTAATTTTGTTTCATCATTTTTGTTATAACACTTTATCATCATTTTTTTAACATATACGTTCTGGTTGTGTTTATTTAGTATTATATATTTGTTTTTGGAAATCATATTTTCAGAAGTTAGAAGACCTGGCCAGACTGACTCTGGAAAGTTTACAAAGTCAAAGTTTCTATAAAGTTTAATTAGTTGTTGTTATTATCTTTGAGCATTGCAACTTTGTATACTTTCATAAGCATTCAGAATTGGACATGTGCAAATGAACATTTTTACTCACAGTGATTTATATAATTGCTTCTCTTCTTGAATTATTCTGTGTATGTATATATATATATATATATCTAAAAGAAGAACACACAACACCAGAGTCAAGAATTACTGGGAACAACTTATTTTCAATGATTGCTTGATTGCTTGAGTTTCTAATAGTGTTTTTGTTTTCCCTGTAGGCATTAATATCAAGATGTGGCAGTGCAACAATGACATCTGGATATGATGCCTACAGGGAAAACAAGAACACAATTAGAAACTCAAGCAATCATTGAAAATAAGTTGTTCACAATAATTCTTGACTCTGGTGTTGTGTGTTCTTTTTATTGTAAGGTTATAAAGATATGTAATTATTTTATGACTAATTTATCAATTTATTTTTAACTTCTGTTATATTTTTCATTATAGGTAAAAGATTCAAATATAAACATTCATGGAAAAAACATAATATAACTGTTCATTCTGACAAAAGAGAATTTCAATGTGATACATGTGGTAAAACTTTCAAAACTAAGAATTATCTCTGTACCCATGAAATAAATGTCCATCAACAAAATATTCCTTTCAAATGCAGGTAAATTAATTAAAATATAGTACAGTGGGTGATCAGTTAACGAACATAATCCCTTCCAAGATAATGTTCGTTATCTGAATTGTTCGTTAATCGATCATCAATTTACCATAATTTTAATGGGAATTTGATTAATTCGTTCTGGAGACCCAAAAAAACATAGTAAGTTTATGGGAATTTGATTAATTCGTTCCAGAGACCCAAAAAAACATAAACGTAGTAAAAAATTATATAATTTTTTACTACGTTTATTTATTTGTAATAACAATAATATATACATACACTTTCTTATTACGTTTATTTATATGTAATAACCATAATATATACATACATAACATTTTAATTTTATATGTTTATTTTCCGATAAAGAATCTGTCCAATGTCGATTGCTTCTTCAGAATTTTTCGGAAGTGATTAATAGCATTGTCGTGGTAGAGATCTTTTCAGAAATTTTCGAAAGTGATTAATAGCATTGTCTTGGTAGAGATCTCCACCTATTGACCTCAACCTAGTATGGGTGCCATTCTAAGACCAAAAAATTCTAAAGTGATTAATAGCATTGTCATGATTAAGATCCCCAAGCCTATTGGTGATTAATAGCATTGTCATGGTAGAGATCCCCTAAGCCTATTGATCTTCCTGGTATGGGTGCCATTCTAAGGCTGAAAAATTGTAAAATCTCTCTCCTACCTTCTTTAATAAATCTTTAATTTGTTTTACATTGTCTCAGAGTTCATTTTAATTGGGAAAAACTACTGTTCTTTCATCCTTACCCATAAGTCCACAAACGCGCAAGGCCTAAGATGTCATTCTGTTAGGTTATTTAAGCCGAAATATCCTCATGGATATTTTTATCTAGCATTAGGTTAGTTAAGCCGAAATATCCTTATGGAATATTTTTATCTGGTGATAGGTTAGTTAAGCCAAAATATCCTCATGGAATATTTTTATCTGGCAATAGCCACTTATAGAGCCGCCATCATCACAGACTGACCAACACCCATGATGGGGGCCACTATAGAGCCGCCATCATCACAGGCTGACCAACACCCATGATAGGGTCAACCGAATGGTTGAATGATGGGATTCAACGGACCAAACCCTGTCACTTAGTATTCTGGAAGAATACTAAAAAGGGGAGGACACAGCCAAAATTTATAACATGCTCCTTCTTATTTAATTTATTTACTTGAAGCGTCTCTGCCATTCTTATGTTGGTATTTTCAATACCGCTCATAATAATTTTGGCATTGTTCCACTCTATATCTACATCATGTTCGTACACTCTAGTCGCCCGAGCGATGTTTAACAAATTTTTTTTTGTTATTTTTGTGCTCTTTGATACGTGTTCTTAAGAACCTATTAGTTGATCCGATATAAATTTCATTCCTTATCAAGTCCTTATTTTTTAAAGGTATTTTGTAAACTCCCGATCTACCCCCATATCGATCATAGGTTTGTCATTGAAAATAAATTTTATTATTTAAAAAATTAGAAAATTTACAAATTATATGAATTTATTTTAACATTTTTTGATGTATTTTTTAGGCAAGTGAAGCACCAGAAACACCTGTTGATGTTAATAAAACAGATCCATTAGCAGCAGTAATAAATACAGAAAACATTAAGAAAGAAATAAATACAGATGAAATCAAAGAAGAAACAAAAGATGAAAATGATGAAAAAACAGATACAGAGAAGAAAGAAGAAAAGCAAGATTCTGTTAATGATACAATATTGGAAGAGGAAGAAATAGAAAAAGCAATTGAAATTAAAAAGGAACCTTTGTCTGATGAAAAAGAGGAAGAGATCAATAAAGAAGAAGATAAAGAATCTGCTCCCGAAGAAATGCAAGTAACTGAAAATGTAATCAAGGAAGAAAATCCCACAGATGTACCAGTAATGGAATTAACTGCTCTGACTGATCAAGTAACATTAGAGGAGGAGGAAGTAAGACCTGAAGCTAAAAAAATCATTCTTAAATCCGGAGGCATCGTAATGAAAGTTCGAGCAGATAGTATAGCATTGCCTGCCTCTCCTAATTCCAATTCCAACGTCAAGCCTGTCGTACCGGAAAATACAGAAGCCGAAGATATTAAAGAGATGGAATATCCACCTCCTGATCCCAGATTCAAAATTTTACCTCCAGTCCAAAGAGGTAAGGAGTTATCAGGCCTCTGTACAATTATGTAATTTATTTCAACAGACAATGACGTTGAAATTTTTATTGTGCCAAGAAATTTTATTGGGACATACAAAATGAAATTATTTAAAAAAATCAGTTTCTGTCCATGGATTGGACTTAATTATTTAATAGTATGCAGCAACTGCATGCCATCTAGTCAACAGATACATAACCGTTGGGGGATTTTGTTACATCTCAGGAATATGTATAGTTTTTAACTGTAAAAAAAAGTTTAAAACTTAATTTATGCAATGCTTAGGAAAGAAGAAAAAAGCATTTTGGAATCATGTCTTGTTATTTTCCATCTTCATCTAACCATCACTCTTCTCCATTATTGTGATGTAAATACGCCCAGCAAGTGAAAATGTGCGAATGTATATATGAGTGGATGTGTGTGAATGAATTTGTACACATTGTAAATACACCAACCGAAACACAAAATATGTGCCTTTTCATCCACATTACAAGGCATTTTTTGACCAAGGTGTATCATATGTAAATATATAAAATTATTGTAAAAAAAATTGTGTACCAACAAATAAAAACGAACTTGTTTTGTATGTTGGTGTTTTCTTTTCTTTCTCACTTTATTCTTTTTTTTTTTAATTTTATTTGTTTAGTGAAATAAAAAATTACATATTAGCTGTGCATTTATATTGATGCACTAATAATAAATTTTTTAAATGTCATGATATAGTATTTGTGATATTATCAATAATATTTAGCAACATTATGCCCTGAATACGGGATTTAGACAATTGCATTTCGATTTGATGTTGTATTAAATGAAAATAAGTAAAATAAACGAGAGTATCCCCTGTCGTGAACTAAACGCTTTTGAATTTACATTCTATCTATTAATAACATAATTAACTGCCTGAAAAATTTCACAGGCTGTCCTGTATTTTGGACGGATTCAATAAAGGTTTTGGGAAAATATTTTCTGTTGTTGTTTTTTTTTTTGTTTGTGTGTTAAAATACATCTAGTCCCAATTTTAGATTTCTATATGAGTATTGGCACAAGATAGTAATTTGTGTGTAATATAATTTAAAGCATAATTTTTGTGTAAAAACTACCCATTCTATGTTGTTTTTTTTTTTGTTTGTGTGTTAAAATACATCTAGTCCCAATTTTAGATTTCTGTATGAGTATTGGCACAAGATAGTAATTTGTGTATAATATAATTTAAAGCATAATTTTTGTGTAAAAACTACCCATTTTAAGTTGATTTTGTGTCATGCTCTACTGTATACATATCAGTACCATTTATCAAGTCAAAACTATAGTTAAGACTTGAGAGAGTACAAAATCTGATACACATTACATAAAAAATCAAACTATGAATTATATTTTGTATAGTTATTATTACAACACAAATTTTAAACTAATTATTCAAACATGAATCATGAATTTCATTTTTAATTACTAGCCTGTGTCAATCCATCATATTTTTCAGAAATGAATTTTTGCTGAAAGGAGTCAAATAAAAAAAAAATACGTACTTCAAGTTGCAATGTTGTTAAATCTTTTCAGAACTTAGATTCAATCGTACGCTTTCCCAAATTTTAGATGTTGGTGCCGCGTAATTACGCGTTTTAGAAAGGATTCTTTATATAAGTCGCCCAACTTGACGTCAAGTTACGCGGATCTAATATATTATTTGTTTCTAATTTTTTTTATCATTAATCGTTTGTGACGCGTAATTATAAGTACCGTAAACTGGGGTGACTTAGGCCCATTAGGGTGGCTTTGGCCCAATTTTGGAAACGTCTTTCCGTTTTAAATTTATCACCAATTTTTAAACATGTCATAAAAAACATTTGTTTATTTATATTTTTATTGTTTTTTGTTACATCTTTAAAAATTGGTGATAAATTTAAAACAGAAACACGTTTCCAAAATTGGGACAAAGCCACCCTAATGGGCTTAAGTCACCCCAGTTTACGGTATTTATAACAATTTTTTAATTAAATATTGCGACCGATCGCGCGTGTATCTAAGGATTGCTATATATATAACGTGTTTCTCGCGCAATATTCGCTGTTTCAAATGTTGAAATCCTAACTATAGAATTCTAAAATTTAAATTTGAATAACATTATCTAAAATGTTTTTAAGATTTTTATCTTGTTAGCTTCATCATCCAATATAACTAAAAATTAAAAAAATATATGTATATATGAGGATAAAAGTTAGATTTGCTCTCAGATTTTGATGTTTTTATCGGTAATATACGTATATATTTTTTTTTTAAATATGACCTTGTGGCGCCATCTAGTAATTAATAATTAAACTATAATTTTTTTTTTATTTCCTGAAAAAATTTTGCCATCGAATTGGGATCTTACCAGTCAGACTATGGCAGCCTCCAGCAAGATTCCATTTCAGGAAACTTATGTAATGATTACTATGGAGACTTATTGGATAAGGCCGATACTAGCACTCCCAGTTGGGCTATATATGTAGCCAGGAACCTTCAGGGTGAACCATCGATATATATATACAGTGGATTCCGTGTAATTGGGACAAATCTCAAAGAACGAAAACTAAACTAATACAAAATTTAAACGCTTAATTGGGACAACTTTTCGCTTAATTGGAACAGTAGCAGAAAAGAAATTTTCAATTTTTGATATATTTTAGGGATTTTTCGAAAGTATGGCTACACATACACACACTAATCTTTGCCAAGATGTCAAGAAAGGATTTTACACTCAAGTAAAATTGCTTGGCTGAATAAAATTAAAA
>AYEL01089161.1:0-21290 GCA_000484575.1 Olivierus martensii | reverse complement strand
CCGAGACTCGAACCCGGGTCCTCCAGAGTGGAAAGCCGAAGCGTTTCCACGCGGCCAATCTGGCCGACAGTATCCGAACCATTACCTTCTCGAGAATGACACTGATACAGTGTTTCATTTTTTCCGTGATTGGAAGGTTAGTTTCAATTGGTTTTGATCCAATCAGGGGAAAAACAAAACATATCAGTATCATTTTCTAGAAGAAATAAACAACTTTAGCCACCACCACTCTAATTAATGAGAAAACCGTCCAATGAAGAAATACAACCATTGATTACAACATAATTCAGCAATTTATGACGTTTCTGTTAATAAAGTATTTATCCTGTTTAGAGCTTTGTTTTTTGTGTGCATTTTTTTCTGTTCCATTATTTGATTGTATTAGATAGGCTATCTTTTTTTGGTACATGTATTATGCAATTGACTGTACTTAATTTTTTTTGCTTTATGATATACATATAGTTTCATTGTCAGTATTTGAGCTGAAGAATGGCAGTTTCAGCTATTGTCTAATTTTGTAAAATTGAATAAAAATATAAGCTAAAAAGCATATCTGGCATATACTGGTCTAGTTCTAATTAATCTAGTTCATTAGTTAAAAGTTTGTTTTATATTAATAAATTATGAATTTAAAAATATAGATTCCGTTATTTGCACTTAAAAAAATAAAAAAAAAAAAAAAAAAATGCTAATTGTTAAGTAACAACAAAAGCCTAAAATAATTAGTCAACCCAAAATGATATGACATATCATCCAAACCTATCTATCTAAAAATTCCATAATCCTAAATCTAAATCTGTTCATCCTACTATATTATATTAATGGAGGATTTTTATTATATTCAAATATTCTTTGTCACTAATTATCAATGTTCATTGATGTAACAATTACCCCCAACACATGGAACATATAGTGCAAAACAATGTTTAAGTCATTTGCTTTTCTTGCCCAATCACAGTATGAATAAATCTTGTTATATTTTTACTATACATTTAATAAATATTTAAAACTATTTCATAATTAATAAGTTAATAGTAATTTTAATTCTCATATTAAAGAAAATTTATTTAAATAGATTAAAAGTATAAATTTGAACATGAAATATAATCTGATATTTCTAATATATTGTAATTATGTATTTTCAGTTTGTCAAATTGGTTTCTGCTTTACTTTCAATCTGTTGCATGCTTTTCTTGGGATTTGCAGATGATGTATTAGATTTAAAGTGGCGTCATAAACTTTTATTACCAACAATGGCATCTTTACCATTATTAATGGTATATTATGTTACATTTAATAATACAACTGTTCTTCTTCCCAAACCTTTACATTGGATATTTGGAACTGATCTATGGCTAGGTAAAATATTTAAAATAATTATATTTAAAAAAAAGAGAGAGTTCTAAATTTTAAAATTTATATATAAAAAAATTTTTATTTTAAAATAAAATATATATTTGCTAATAATATGTAAAGTCTATTTAAATATTTTATTTAACTTAGTGAATGTAATAAATTTAGCATTTTCATTCTTCTTAATATTTAATTATAAAATATCAAAATGAAAAAATGTCCATTAATTTCTGAATTCTTTAAAATATGAAAAGAACTTTAAGTAATTAATCTTATTATAAATTATAATAAATAATTCAATTCAATAAATAAACAAAAACATAAAAATTCTTTGTTTTATATTTAAGCTAAATTTCTCATTATTACATAAACAAATTATTGCAAATATAACTTAATTCTTGTGACAGAGTAAAATAATAATAATTATACTAATATTGTCAAAGTATAAAATTAGGAAATGTTTTTATCAGCCAAAAATTGCTGTTTCAGAACAAGGAAGCATAAAATTTTTGGTTTGTATAAAGGATTTTTGACTGCAATATTAGATAAAGAGCTCATCTATACAAAAATTATTTATGAAAATATAGTTTAAAATCATTTAAATACTGATAACTACAGATAATACAGCTCTCATGAAAATAACAAAATACAATATATTTCACAGATTATAACACACTATCTATTCTTTGTTTAGATAGATTATGGACATAAATAAATAACTCAAATTAAATTAAATTAAGCTAGTCAAAACATACATATAACAAATACTGTGCATGATTACATAACAATAAATGATTTCATAAAAACATATCAGCAATGAGGTCCAGCTGCTATCAGAGGGGGCAAGAGGGATGGCTGCCCCGGACCTCAATTTATAACTCAATATATTAGAAAAAATATCTTTGTATATTTTTATACTGTTGCAAGCTTCAGTATTTGTCAAAATTTGAAATTCTCTATCAATGTTTTTACTTTTCTTGTATGCTTACCACTGTATATTTGTCAATTTTGTCTTTTTTGGTTTTTTGAAAGGCTTCAAAAATATTAGTTGCTTCAGGCCTTGCATTTTCTCTAAAAGTCCCTGATGATGATACTGTAAGATATCAATTGATATAATTGTTCTATTGCAATTATGGAAAAATTACACGCTGAAAATATCCAGGCAGTTCTGAGCAATTGGTTAATAATTTTAATATTTAAAATTCAGTATAAGCCTGTTTTGAAGTTAATATTTTATTATTATATAATAATTTAATTTTTATACTTTTTATTTGACAATATAGTAAGAAAAGTTTTAATATTCAACATTAAAAATTATATATTGAATTTAGACCAAAACAAAAATAATTTAGAAATGTAATTGCTGAATTTAATTAAAGAAAATTTTTTGAAATGGATTATAATAATAATTTCAATTTAGGTCCATTATATTATGTTTATATGGGAATGCTTGCTGTCTTTTGCACAAATGCAATCAATATTCTTGCAGGAATAAATGGTTTAGAAGTTGGTCAGTCAGCAATAATTGCATCATCGATAATTGTTTTTAACATAATTGAATTATCTGGTAAGTGATTAAAAGTAATTATTACTATATACATCTATTTTGATTGTTGAATTGAAAGAATTATGTAGTTTTTTAAACAATTTTAACTATATGGAGGAAATTATTAAATTCCTTTGACAATCACATTTTTAAATTCTTCAACAATGCCAGGCATTCTGCTGATGATGCCTGGTATTGCCCAGGAAATTCTAGTACATGATAAAATTTGTCTGTCAATTTTTATGTCATCATGACATTGAGAACCTTAAATAATTTATTATATAGTTATTATAATTTATTTATTATAGACTTAGAAATTTATCCATTGACTTTTTATGTCTACTTTTAATGCCAAATTACAGCATATGATGTTATGATGACATATCATATGAAGTTGTATATTAGCCTTTGTTTATGATGTTACTATTTATTAAAAAGGGAATAAAAAAATTCAGGTTAAATTAACTTTAGTTATGCTACCTGAATCCCACTAGAAATATTTTTGGCAGTGGCTATTTCAGGACCTATCACTTACTGGCCAACACTCATAATGGGATCAGTTGAAAGGTTAAGGATGGAGTTAAATAGACCTGGACCAGACTCCTTCTGGAAAATTGTGATTGTGGGACCCAGATCCTCAAAGGTGAAAGTAATTCCTTACATTTGGTAAGGATTTGATAATGGTTGATACTATGTTTTATATTACAAAATAAAATTCCGATGGTGCCTGTCATTGACTCGGAATTTTGAAATATGCAGAAACACAATGAATATTATATGTAATGTGCATAATTATTATGACATCATAATAAATGAAATAATTATATCACAATAGCATCATGTCAGTACAACTATGATGTCATCCCAGATTTGAATAAAACAATATATATTTTCATTGTAACTCAAAACTGCCCCATTCTTTGAGCATGATCTTGACCAAAAATACCATACTTATGCTATCTGTAAGGTCATAAGAAGTTATGTGAAGATCTTGATAGGTGAAACAGTGTGGGAAAATATACAGAATAGATGGGCAAATAAACATTGCACATTATATATATAAAATGCAATGTTTGTAAATTCTGATAGTATATTATGTATATTAAGCATTATATATATCTAATATCTGATAGTTCTGATTTATAAATATATATACAGGGTGCACGAGTAGAATTGGCATTTAAAATACATAAAGGAAAACATCTGTAATGTAATTTTAAACATTTATTGAAAATTTCGAATAAAAGAGAAAAGTAATGCTTTATAGAATTATTATAGGAATATTCAATTATAGGAATAGGAATTATAGGATTTATAGGAATTGTAATTTTAAACATTTATTGAAAATTTCGAATAAAAGAGAAAAGTAATGCTTTATAGATGGAACTTATTCAATGAAGCCTCCTTCAGCATTAATCACAGCCTCCAAACTACCCCAGAAGTGAGAACAGGTGCATTTTATAATCTTGAGGCAAATTTTGAAATGCCTGGCAGATCGTCTTCCTCAGCTCATGTTTATTGTTACAGACAGTCTTATTAGTGATCCTTTCAACTATGCCTCACACATAATAGTCAAGAGAATTGCAATCAGGCAAGTTAGAAGGCTACATATCGGGTAACATGGGCAAAAAAATTATCCTTGAGCCACTTCTGAATTTTCCTGGCCATGTGTGCTGGTGCAAAATCTTGTTGGAAAACATATAATCTTTCTGCAGCAACTTCTTCAATCCAAGTCTTGACTATAATTGCCAGAATGTTTTGATACACATTTTGGTTCACTCTCAGACCTTCTACTCCTCATCTTCTGTTCAGATTGATCTTGTATCTTTCTGGCAATTACAACCTCCACATCAAAGTCTGAATTCTTTAAATGCTTCCTAATTCTCTGAATTGTTCTCAGTGGTAACTTCAAATTGTCTATGATGATGTTTTTGGTCATTTTGGCATAGATGGAGTAGACTATCACCTTCTGCACTCCTCAGGTCACTCATAATCATCAAATTTATTTGGAGGCTGCATTCTTCAAAATGTTACTAATAACTGAGTTTTTGGAAACAAAAACAGGGATCAATAAAAATCTTGTATTATCTGTATTTCCCTGTTTAAACTTGTGCAATTCTACTTGTGCACCATGTATATACATACTATATACACACAGTATATAATATTTAAATTGAACATACACACAGTATATAATATTTAAATTGAATGAATTTTCTTAATTAAAATTAAATACAATATTCATTATTCCAAGTATCATTTTATTCAGTAAAAAACTTGAAACAAGCAATAATTAAATAAAATACTTGATTTCAGTTTTTAATTTTTTATTGTAATATTATTGTATGGAATAACAATAATAATATCACAGTTATGCTTGTGAGAGGGTGGACAATATTCAAGAAGAAAAGAAGCATGAGGGACAGAAAAAATGAAGCAAAAGCATTCATACACCATGATTAAATAATTTCATATATCCTAATTATATATATTATATCATTATCCTTTGTAGATATTGGCTTCTTCATACAAGTGCCTCTTATTCATATTTTCAAATCTATAGATCCTCAAATATTCATTTACAGGTACTCCTCACTTAACAACCTACCTGTTTAATGACTGCTCGAACTTACATCCGAGCTTAAGATGACTTTTTTTTAATGGAATATTTGGTTTTTGCTCATACGCATCGCTTACAACTTTTGTTTGTAATTTCCCCACACTCGTAGTTCCCTTACGACTTTTGTTTATAATTTCCCCGCACTCGTATTCGAAACAACTGAAGAAAAATACTATACTTTGTGCGTAATTAAGATATAAATTTTTAATGTTGAAATTTGTTCCAAATATTTTAATATAGGAACAAGTTTTTCACTTACCGACCAATTCGTTCTACGACCAAGTCGTGAGAACGAAACCCAGTCGTTAAGTGAGGAGTACCTGTATTTGTTCTCAAATGAACCTAATTAACTTGCCAAATTTTAACCCTTGAAACACACAATGGAAATTTTAATGATTCAAAATAATTTAGACTAATTATACAAATTATTAAACCAATGAGTGGTGCCATCTATAAATTAATAATTAAACTAAAATTTTAACTAATTTATCTGAAGATGAAAAAATCTGCCTCAGACCAGGATCGAACCAGGGACCTTTGGGCTATTGTCCCAATGTCATACCATGAGATCACCGAGGCCAACGAGCAGATTATGATCTTCAGGCAGTTATATTAATTTGGAAACAACTTTAGATTACCGGCATCAGACTTTCCTCTTTCACTCTTTCTTCAGCCTCTTCCAAACTCGTCTACTTATCTAGCATATAGCCATTTCATTAATTTCTCTTTATTTATTTATTCCATATGATCATATCATCTCAAAGTTTGTTACACACTACATCAACTATACTCTTTTCTCAGTTCACATTATTTTTGTATACTTTCATTTGAAACACAACCATGTCTCATTCCAATCATACCTTCAAGTATTTCTTATCCATTGTACTCAAAACACTTTTTATTCCTCTCATATTATATCTAAATCCAGGATTTCAGAGTCAGATGGTGAATGATTCGACTCTCTAAAATTTGTAAAGTCTGACTCCAACTCCCGATTCCGGGCAGTTTAAAAAATTCGACTCCAACTCCACCCAAAAACCTCCGACTCTGCAATCCAGGGTTGCAGAATTGGATGGCAAATGATCCAACTCAACTCCATCTTTAAAAAAAAATCCGGCTCTGACTCTCTAAAATTTGTAAGGTCCAACTCTGGGCGGTTTAAAATTCTGACTCTGACTCCACCCAAAAACCTCTGACTCTAACTCTACAACCCTGTCTAAATCTCACTTTCTTACATCGTCTTGGGATCAATAAACTCTGATAGTCAGCCATCCTAGCATTATTTGACAAGTTCTCATTTTTAGCACCTCTCAGTTTGCACCCACAGCTTTCAATTCATCATTTGCTCTTCTGACAACTTCACTATCAATCTGACCTTATCAGATTGATAGTGAAGATTTAATCATTTTACTCTATTAACAATGTTTTTGCATAGAATTGTCCAAATTTATATTCTGTTATATAATGTTTTTTGATAAAATGTTTTTCTTTTTTAGGTGAATGTTGGAAAGCTCATTTATTCTCTTTGTATTTTATGATGCCATTTTTGGGAACAACTCTAGGTCTCCTGTATTTCAATTGGTAAATAATGTTTATAACTACTAATATTTAATAATTGATTCAGACATACATTATAGAGATATAATATTTCTATTAATATATAATAATCTATATCATTAAATGGATTAATAATAAATTTAATTTCAGGTATCCTTCACAAGCATTTGTTGGTGATACATATTGTTATTTTGCTGGTATGACACTTGCAGTTGTTGGAATATTAGGACATTTTGGCAAAACAATGATTTTATTTTTCATACCTCAAGTCATTAATTTTATTTTTTCTGCACCACAACTTTTCCGTTTTGTGCCATGTCCTAGACACAGATTACCTAGGTATGTAGTAAAATATACAGGTTTTCTTTGCAATATTTTCATTCTTGGAAACACATCATTTATGCTAATAATAGATATATTCTTAATAATAATAAATAACTTTTAAATCTTTTTTCAGAACAATATTATCATCAGATTTACTTGCATATATTATTGTGAGGATTGTGGGGCTGTTGAGCTGGTAAAAGATATCAAAATGTTAGAATGTGGCTGTTCGATCACATTTGGCATGCCGAGGTCCAGGATTGGAAATGATGCAGATATATAATGCTTAACAATAAATAAAAATTTATTTAAACAAAGCATAAAATAAAGTGATAACAATAATATACATAAATTGACTACATGTGCCTAAGCCTACAATCAGAGAGAGAGAGAGTAATGTTACAATCAGAGAGAGAGAGTTCTGCTGAGACTGCCTTCCGAGAGAGATTTTGACAGATGTTATATCATGTCAATAATCCAACTGTGAATGTTATCCAAACACTAACACAAAAAATTCAAATGTTTAAAATGTCCGTTACTTGTTCGACAGTTTTATAAGTTGTCCAGTTCCACTTGTTTTAATACACACAATATAGTTCCACACTACGTCATTGCCATCCACCATCCCATTGCCATCTTGGCTGTCATCACCATCGTCCACAAACTCTCACCTCCATTGGCTGCCCCGACGCAACAGGACAAGTTGCTTTCCTGTCGTTCAAAGCCTACATTGTTGTTGTTTTTTTTCTAATAACAAATTACTGACGACTTCTAATCTCTCTCTGAGTCTGTATCTTTGGACACAGAACTCGTATTTATTTATTCTTTCCATCCCATCTGGAGAAGGAACTTTCCCATGGATGAATTACGAATTAGTGCTCTTATTCGAAGTTCCCTGTTAATGTTCTTGATCGATCTTTATTAATTAATTAATTTTCTTTTCTTTTAACAAATTATTTTCATTAAATTAATGCTAAATTTTTATAATTATCTCTACAAAACAAGAGAGTTCCATTCGAGGTCTCCAGGATCTCACATAATCTTGTTTTAAGTAAAAGTTTTATATTTTATAATCTTGATTTAGGTAATATATACAGGTTGTTCTTGCACTTAATAACAGGACTTCATAGGAGTATCCTATATTTCAAAATGAAGGAAAGAATCTATATGAGCATTGGTCTAGAAATGATTTGTTTTGAGTTATGATTATGTCCAGCATTTTGACTCATTGTGTCCAGCAAATGAAGTATGAGACCTTGGAGGGTCTAAATATTATAAATTCCAATCTTCTCTTCTTCCTGTTTATATGAATGAGTATATGGCCCATAAATTCAAATATACCTTCCTGTTTATATGGAGGATTGATCCAATATCTTCCAATCTATACTAAATACCTTTAATAAATAACAAAAGTTAACTCGATCCCAGAGCTACGATCAAACCGTTATAGAAAACAAGATGGCTACTAGAAACGAAAGCTGCTTATGGGAAACAGATTACTACGGGAAACAGATTACTACGTAATATTATTATTCAATATAGTTCTATATTGATAACAGATTACTACGTATTATTATTATTTATAGTTCTATATTTTAAAATAACAAAATATCCTTTATTATTTTTTAGATTTGAAATATTAATATTGGTCAATGTCTTGAAAAATTATAAAACTTTTACATTCAAGAAAACAAACTATCCATTCATTATTATTTAAATGATTTTGGAAATATTAATACCAGCTGAAAAATTATAAAACTTTTACATTCAAGAAAAAATACACTAAATCACTAAACTTAGGACGCGCTGTAGTACTGAAATTTCCTTGTTTTTAGCTGAGTGTCCCATGTGTATTAGTAATCTGTGCCTACAATGGCTTTATTAAGACAGTGTCGACAATAGAAACTTCTTGGCGGCTAGAGGGCGTGGCTTAATCGCTATAGCTGATCGCTAGAGTCGAGTAGAATAGTATAGCATTAATTAATATCTGAATAAAACGTATTATTTTTCAAGGAATCGTTTAATTTCAGTTTTTTAAATTATTCAGCAAGAAAAGAAAGTAATTTTAATAAATTTATTTTTAAAACGTAAAAAGGAAAAACTGTACTATTTACATAAAACACATTTTATTCGCTTCCCTTACTATTCCCTGAATAGTAAAAACGATTAAAAAAAATTACAACTTTACAAAAAACTGAAGTAACACCAACTAAACACAAGTATGCATAGTAACAGATTTACTGCTATATAGCTGATTCATTCCAGTAATCTTTTTATTATTATTATGTTTAAACGTAACATTAAGACTATATTCTTTATATGACTAATGATTTAAATTCAATATATATTCTTAATTCTTGACAATATAACAGTTAAACAAACAGAAATCGTTTGTATTGAAGTTTCCTGATTTTATGTTTACTAAGTTGGTGAAATCGATCGTATTTACGGCAGCATGCTGTATATACGCATAGGTTTACTTATCTATGGAATACATAAACTCATTATAAGAACGTTTGATAAATTGGTTTTATTTTGATACTCCTTTAACTATCAAGTATCTATATAAATCTTTATAAGTAGACTATACTCGATATACAATCTTTATAAATAATGTTAATTGACGTTAAAAGTAACCTTTTACTTAACTTAAAATCGAAAAATGAATAAATATAAGAAAAACAATATCTTGGAAACAATAATACGAGTTTATTTACCTATAATATATTTTTATAGATTGAAAACCATTGCAAATGTATTGACGTATGCTGAAAGTTGGAAACATCATGGCGACTTTGTACCATGTGACCATACGAACCAATCACGGTTAACTCGCCATTGTCGACACTGTCTTAATAAAGCCACTGTAGTTCCACCGGCTGCCCACTCCCGCGGAGGGGTCAGCCGGATGGCGAAGGACGCGGACGGACCCCACCATAAATATTTTCGAGGGGTGGGACACTAGACTCGAACCCGGGTGGTCCAGAGTGAAGCGTTTCCACGCGGCCAAAGAAGATATGTCCTCACTATAGCGCCCTTTTTTTACCGTCCGGAAATGACAACAGCATAGTGACAGCCGGTAAGCCCTCTCACCACGTCAAGGTGGGCCCCACTTCGAGAGGGGGCGGCCGACTCCAGTCGACTGTTAAAGTCGGCCGGATTGGCCAGAAGATATGTCCTCACTATAGCGCTCTTTTTTTTTGCCGTCCGGAAATGACACCTGGCACGCCAGATGTCACTTCCGGGCTGCCGAAAAAACAGGATGCTATAGTGGAGGTCTTCCGGTATGTGGGGTGGGGGTCTTCCTGGAGGATATCAGATGACATTGTGGGGGATCACTTCCGGGCTGCCGAAAAAACAGGATGCTATAGTGGAGGTCTTCCGGTATGTGGGGTTGGGGTCTTTGAGGGGGTCTTCCTGGAGGATATCAGATGACATTGTGGGAGAATCTTCCAGGAGGTCTTCCTGGAATGCCAGAGGGGGTCTTTCTGGAGGATGTCAGATGATAGGATGTGAAAAATGTTTTTCTGGAGGTTTTACTGGTGGTATTGTAGCAGGTGATAGGATATTCTCCCTAGGTAGGAACAAAGAATTGGATATAAGACGTTAAATTAGTAATATAATTTTTAAAAAGTACCTGATAACCTAACATTATTACGGAAGGTTTGCACTGTGAACTCTACAAGGGCTGCACTCCAAATGAAACTTTGTACGGATGACGTTGTATAGACGTATTGTCCAATAGGAGGCGTGAGTGAGGTGTCACGTGATAAAATTTTATCCTATCAGAGAGGAGGTCCATTTTAACCAATCACGTAATTGGAGTTTGCCCTTACGTCATAGTAAATTTTTCTGTGATTTTTAATTATATGTAGTTCGTTTTAAAATATTTGCATAGAATGATATTGTTAACAATGGAAAACATTTATTATGATTTGTCTTCTCCTGTTTCTTTCAGCGGAGTAAAAGCTTTGCAGAAGCATACGAAAGAATCTTTGGACACTGTTCGCGATTGGCTATTAGGGGAGCCTGCATACACCTTACATAAACCAATAAAAAAAATTCCCGAGAATAAAGACTGTAGCATTTACCTCTGGAGGGAGAACAGCTTCAAATTGATCTTGCTGATTTATCTTCAATTGCTAAACATAATGATGGTTTTAAATATCTTTTAACATGTATCGATGTATTTAGTAGATACGCATGGGTAATTCCTGTGAAATCAAAATCAGGTAAAGACATTAAGAAAGCTTTGGAAGTCATCTTTCAAGATGTACTTCCTGTTAAAATTCAGGCAGATCAAGGTACTGAACTTATTAATAAAATTATTCAAAATTTTCTGAAAGAAAAGGGTATTACATTTTTCTTTACTCGAAGTGAGAAAAAAGCTGCTGTTGTTGAACGTTTGAATCGAACTATTAAAAATAAAATGTGGAAATATTTTTCTTATGCAAAAACATACAGATATGTGGATGTACTACCGAAACTTGTTAAATCGTATAATAATACTACGCATAGCAGCACCGGATATCCTTCAAGTTTTGTGACAAAGGATAATGAGCATTTAATTTGGTTAAAACAGCGAAAAGTTCACGATAGATTTCAGTTTCCAAAGTATCACATCGGAGATAACGTCAGAATTGTTAAATTAAAACAGAAATTTGATAAAGGTTATGAACAGGGCTGGTCAACTGAAATTTTTCAAGTTGCCGAAGTGTTTAAAACTGTCCCTGTAACATATAGATTAAAAGATTTTAATTCAGAAAAGATTGAAGGACGATTTTATGAACCAGAACTTCAGAAAGTAAATTATCCGATTTGTTTGAAACTGAAAAAATTTTGGATCGGAAAAAAGGAAAGGTTTTAGTAAAATGGAAAGGTTATCCGTCATCAATGAATTCATGGGTGAAAGAAGAAGATTTACAATTGCTGTTGCAATTTCTATAACTATAGGATGCATATTTACTTCAAGTTTATTTCTCTCCATTCCTTCTAGCAGTCAGGTTTCAATTGGTAATTGTACTAGTTCTTTTTCTTTGAGTGAGAACAAAAGACTGTCGTTTTGTAAAGAAGTAATTGATATTAGAAAATTTTCCGGGAAAAAATCAACAATAGTAGGCATTAATCTTACCTATAATGAGGCAAAACTACTATTATATATCTTAAAAATATATCTATAAGTCACTTTTAAATTTTCAACAATTGATCATGTATATTACATTACCATCTACTGCAAGTTCAGATATATTTCCAGAGAATACTCAAAGTCATCACATTGTTAATCTTCCCAGCCTCTTATATTATCCGGAAATTGGGAAGTTGGACTGGCAGAAATATATTTACCCTCTTCATGGGATAATATAGATGAATCTTTTAACAATTTTTATATTGAATATGACAAAGAACAGTTTGTTGCACACAAATACCCAATATATGACCTTCCACCTGGAACGTATACAGCTAAGGAATTAAGTGAGGAACTAACTAAAGTTATAACTAAAGAAGTTAGAATAACAACATCAGGAATTAAAATGAGTATTTGACTATTAATGTTAAAGAAAGACATGAGTTGTTGTTCAAAAATTTAGGAAACAATGTGTTTTCATCCAAATGGATACCTGCAGGAGATTACTCAATTAAAATAAATAATCCTATTTTAGTTTCTAATGAAATACTTCTATGTAGAATTCCTGTCGGGAAACTGAACCTCTCAATGTCCGTAATCATGGCTGTAAAATAATTATAAAGAATTATTAAACGAATTAAATATCATTATAAATAATTATTTATAAATATTCTTACCATTTTCAAAATTAGGCATGCCCGAGGGAAAACCAAATTCTTCATGGTTCATGATTACAGCTTTAAAATAATTATAAAGAATTATTAAACGATTTAAAATAATCATTATAAATAATTATTTATAAATATTCTTACCTTTTCAAAATTATACGTGATGAGCAAAAGATATAAGATGTGATGAGCGAGAGATATAAAACTTTGATGAGCAAAACAGTTGTGAACCTAAGAATCACGGTATATTTATATGGTTCAATGTAATTTCCTGTCAGCAAAAATAGACACTACAATGACTGACTTATGGAGGTCTTCCGGAATGTGTAGGGTCTTCATGGAGGTCTTCCGGAATATGGAGATGGGGGGGTCTTCGGGGACGTCTTCCTGAAATGCAAGAGGGGGATGATAGGATGTCAAAAATATTTTTTTCTGGAGGTCTCTCATAGATCTTTCAAACAGAACATTTTTAAAAGAAAGTTCAATTAAATTACGAAAGGTTTCTATATATAATCGAATATTTACATAAAAAATATAGAAAAACTTTAGCGTCTTTAACAACTTTTTAAAAATATAAATGCTCCAATTATAAAAAAAGAAAGAAAGTTCAACAACCTCTGAAGTAAAAAGAGCTTCTTCTCATTATTATCAAATCTTCGTGTTAGTCTAACATATAGAGACTGTCTAAAGAACTGTTCCGATCCTTACTTTCTTTTCTAAAATAAGAATGGAAGAAGTACAAGTAACAAGAAAACACATCTCATCTCATCTCGCCAAAGACTCTTTAGAAGTAAGTTATATAAAAGTAATTGCTTTACAATAATATACTAATATATATATATATTATTCTTTTCACTTTTTCTAGAATTCATATGAAGAAATTGAAAAAGATATTGAAAATGTACTAAAAGACTTTATGGAGTATTTCAAAATTATAGACTAATAATTTAATTTTCCTACTTATATCCTTTTGTTTATCATAAATCTTTTTTTCTATAGTATTCAGATTTACCTGTTCACACTTTCACTTCATCTTGTGAAGAATTTATTGCCAAAGTTTTTGAAAATGGAATAACACTTGCAACAAACTTTGGACAACATATAGTTCTTGATTTTCGTGATGTAACAATTTTAAAGAAAAGTCTTGAAATGTGTCTCAATTATCTTCCCGAAGATAACGTATACATTTATCCTTGACTTTATATTTCTTACCATCGTAGAGTATTTTCTATTTGTCGACATTATAAGAAAAAACAAATTACCAAACGATTCAACTTTTATGATGCAGATATTGAAATTGTAATACAACTTCTAAAAGAATCTTTGCAGATTACAAAACCATCTGCCTCAATTAATAAAAATAATAGATTTTCTGGAAAGAATTTTACTTTTATAAGTAATAATAAATTTAATAAATAGTCATAAATCCTTTTTCTATAGTATTCAGATTTACCTGTTCACACTTTCACTTCATCTTGTGGAGAATTTATCGCCAAAGTTTTTGAAAATGGAATAACACTTGCAACAAACTTCGGACAACATATATTTCTTGATTTTCGTGATGTAACAATTTTAAAGAAACGTCTTGAAATGTGTCTCAATTATCTTCCCGAAGACAACGTATACATTTATTCTCGGCTTTATATTTCTTATCATCGTCGAGTATTTTCTATTTGTCGCCATTATAAGAAAAAACAAATTACCAAACGATTCAACTTTTATGATGCAGATATTGAAATTGTAATACAACTTCTAAAAGAATTTTTGCAGATTACAAAACCATCTGCCTCAATTAATAAAAATAATTAAGTTACTTGAATGTTATATCCCAATTAATGAAATTAAAATAATACAGATTTTTTTCTGGAAAGAATCTTTCTTTGTAAGTAATAATAAATTTAATAAAAAGTATTTTATCATCATCAATTAATTTGTATTTCTTATAATAAAATAATTGCATGCAAAATACAGAAAAAATAATAAATACGAATAATGATTAATAAACAATTTTATTCGTTACTATAAATTTTACTTAGTACATCTTAACAACAGGAGAGTTTGCCTTCACGGTTAACATCGCTTTCTTGCTCATTCTTGACGCAGCAATTACCAGTGTCTCTCCCCTCATTTTCGGTAAAACAAAAATATTTTTTTAAATTTTGACAATCACAGATATCCAGCTTGTCTACAGATTTCCTCGTCTCATCTAACCCATGACAAATACTATCGTCGGTATAATATAAAACTCTTTCCGTTATACAGTATTTGGAAAATTTGCGAAATAATCAACTTGAAAACACGGTTCAATAGTCTCTGGACCACTTTCCTCGGAGAAAAAAAGTTTCGCTGTAGAAGGAACACACTGACTCTTAGCATTTCGAACACATTCATTGAAATTGTCAAAAAGTCTTAGATTTTGGAACATGTAAATTGATTATATTCACTCATGGTGATAGGTATATTTCCTGTTGCTAAATTTAATACAAACGGACAAAATGGAGATAATTTGCTGTGTTCATTCGAAGGAATATCTTCGACGTTCCAGCTGAAAAGAACTACTCTACAGAATGCACACTGTACTTTATCATTTTATCAGCAACGCCTAAATAGAACAAACCATCTCGAGCTAGTTCACGGGGACTCGGACTGTGTAAAGGCCAAACATATGTGAACGTTTTCAATCTTTCCCTTTCAGATTTCATTAATTCGAAACTTACATCCATCTTGCTGAAAAGCTTTCTTCTTACTGATTGAATTATATACACGTATATATAATAAAGTAATAGCAACATACGTATGTTGCTATTACTTCATTTGTTACATATTTTTACTAATAAAGAAATCATCAATTTTTTATAATTCTTTTCAATGAAATCATCTGAAAATTTGCGTTTTAATAACATGCCGCACCAATTAATATCATCTTTATGCTTCATTAAAAATGATTCCGATACATTTTGATATTTAACAACATTTTCCCAATCATCATCAGATAAATAATTAATATTTCTTCAGATAATACTTGATTTTTCACAACTAAATCAATATTTAGATATAGACTCGCATTTTTTATAAAATCTTCAGATAACTTTTGATATTGAGATATATTATTCCAATTTACATGATTTTTAAAATCCGTAATGAATTTAGGAGATAGCGTTTGATATCTTGAAATGTTACTCCAATTAACATAATTTGCATTTCTCCCAATAAAATTTTCGGAAAGTGTTTGAAATTTAGATATTTTTATCTTTAAAATCACCGATAAACACTTCAGTCAACCTCTGAAATTCAGAAATTCCTGACCAATCAATCCTTTCAGAAAATTCTCTCATAAAATCTTCAGAAAGTTTTTGGTAACACGAAATGAAAAGCAAATTAACTTCATCTTTAAAACTTTTTATCACATTTTCTGGGATATTTGGCTCTTTAGAAAATTTATCCCAGTCAACATTTCGTTTTACTGTAAAATCCATGTCAATCATGTTTTTCGTATCGCTGATACAATTATATTAAATGATTTATTGATCGATATGCCCATTATAATTAAAAAATCACAGAAAAATTTACTATGACGTAAGCGCAAACTCCTATGACGTTTGGCGAAACCTGTATTCATATATTTATATTCTATTTTCTAGCATCAGAAAACAACGTATAATATAACGTTTATTAATATAAATAAGTTAATACAGTATATATTTCAAATGTTAAACAAAAGTTTGGTTGCTAGATAATGTGAAAGCATTGGGAGAACAAGGTCGAACATAAAGAGTTAAGGTTGGTTTTCCCACTATCCACCGCAGAAAGTGGAATGGTCAAAAACTGTTGCAGATAAACGTGCTTGAGGATTCCCACAGTTGCGATAAGCTTTGCTTTCCCCAAGATTCTTAGTGCTGTTCCTATAATTCATTTCGTGTTAAAACAAAATGGACACTAATCAACAAAAGGCTCACGCTGTTTACCAAATGATGCTATTAGCTGCAGTAAATGAAGAAACTGAAACAAAATCGAGGAAGAGAAAATGTTGGATCGAAAATATTTATAAGAAGAAATACGAACAATGTTTCTATGCAATTTTGATTAGAGAGATGAGATTTAATGAAAGTGAATCCCACCATCTTGACTCTCAAGGTTGCCAACCATTCAACATCACAAACTGCATGGATTTCATTGGTGGATATAATCTTGACGGATTTTTACCATCGCGGAAAAGTTAAATCCATCTAGACACTGGATGGTAGCAGTTTTTACTGTGCAGTATGATGTAAAAACCATGCTGCTTTATCTACAACATGCAACATGCGTGTATTCGCTGCGGTTCTGTGCTAATGGGAACTAACTTTCAGTCGCAGTAAAGTCTCCATATAGTCTGCCTTATTATTGATTTTAATACATCTTTTACTTGTTAAATATAATAATTATTTATTTTACAAAGGCGTTATTCTATTAATATCCATATATAACTATTTATTTTACAAAGGCGTTATTCTATTAATATCCACATATAACAGTGTATTTTACAAAGCGTTACTCTATTAATATCCACATATGAACAATAACCGATTAATTATTTTTTATGACAAAATGAACAGCTTGCCGTTATCATCTAATATATGCTATTGTATTAAAAATTACTTATCTAAATTCTTATTGTCGGCTTGCCCGTTATCATCTAATATATGCTACG
This sequence comes from Olivierus martensii, assembly GCA_000484575.1. NCBI lineage: Eukaryota > Metazoa > Arthropoda > Arachnida > Scorpiones > Buthidae > Olivierus > Olivierus martensii. The sequence continues at coordinate 3,407 of AYEL01089161.1, read as the reverse complement.
GTACTTAAAAAATTACTTAACTAAATTCTTATTGTCGTAATCCTAGGACAACTAAAGAAAGATCTTGACTAAAATCAAAAAATTTATTCAATAAAAACTGGTTAGCAAAACTTTCATGTAGGCAATATCTCACCTTTCTTACATGCCTCTCAATTGATCTTTCCAATTTAGTGATTTTAAAAGATGTAAATTATATTTCTAACTTTGAAAGGTAAATTCAAAACATGTCTTAGGCATAATACAATATTTATAAAGGTTTGAATTGCTTTATTGCCACGATTTACATTAGGATATGGAGTTAATCAAATTGGCTTTTGAAATAAATTAATTATTAGTCAATGGCTAAAAAAACTTTTGTCATTTAGTGGTGTTAAGCCTAACTATTAAGAAAATTTATTTTTATTATAAATAGTTAATAGTCAATCAAGTGTATTGACACTAAAATTTAAAAAAATTCAAAAAGTGGAGTTAATCGATTTGGTTTGTGAACGGCTCATATATCGGTAACTAAAAATTAAAGATCACATAATTTATTGATTTCAAATTTTTATGGAATTTTAAGTGCTAAAGTCAGGGGATAAACTTTTCCAACATAGTTTTCACATTTTTACCAATTTTCAAACTCTAAAGTTGGGGGGTCGGTTTATATATGGATCAGCTTATATTTGAGTATATATGGTATATAGTATATAATAATAACTGTAATAATTTTTTCTAAGAAGATCCTGAGATTTTTCAGTGAGTCGATATGGATTATAATTACAGAAAATTAGGAAAGAAACAAATATTACTAATAAAAGGATTTAGTTGATTGTGATTTACTGTAATATTTTGATTAATGAATAAAGTTGAAGACAATAATATTAAAACATTTATTTTATTGTAAATGCTTTAATATTATTATTGTATTAAGACATGTGATGACCACAGGGTGACCTATATCTAGTCAACTCTTACATGAAACTGACTTGCCAACTGACTAATATCTCTTTGATGGGAAAAGGGTAGACGTTTACAATAGTTGTATTTCTTGTGACAGCAACATCAAGATATCACATTTACCAATTTGGATGAAATTTTGAAGAATGGTGGCAATCTATGTGTGGATTTATCTGAGAAAATTTTATATATAAACAAACTCAACAAAATTTTTAAATAAATTTTTAAAGTTCATAATTTTCAACATTTTCTTTAATTAAATTCTAAATTTTGAACAGTTGCATTAATAATATAGTTGATTGCTAAGTGAATAGTCCAGATTTAAATCTTGATGAAATTTTTTATAAAAAATATCAGTAAAAGTAATTTTTGTTTAAATTTATTCCTTCTTTTATATTATTTTGTTAGATTTGTGTTTTTCTTTAATAACTATATTATTTGAGAATCAAAATATTATTAACTCTGCTAATAAACTTTGCTGCTTAATAGTGCTTGGAGTTTAAATATATGCTTGAGAACTATATAGGTTAACTATTAGTTATAACTATATAACTGATGACCAAAACATGATCGAAAACGTTTCGAATTGTAAATAAATAAACGTATTTCTGCTACATAGTGCTTGGTTTATTTTCTACTATTTATATTGAAGATAGCAGTTATATCTGTATATGTCTTATTTTTATATAGGTTCATTTTCCTATTCTGAACTTGTATTATTATTATTTTTTTCATGTAAATACAATTCATCGTTACTTCATATTTTAAAGAAATTATTTTATTTTGTATACTATACTATATTTATGAATATATTATAAATACTTTTACAGTAACTTTTATATCATGTAAAAAATTCTTTTCATAAGTAATTCATATTCACTTTTCTTACATTTAAATGTTGAAATTATATTATAGTTTTTCATTATATGTAATATTTATTTATTGAAAGAATTTTTGAAGTGAAAAGTAATTGTAATATATTCATAAATATACTTCAGTATACAAAATAAAGTAAAAGTTAAAAATACAAATCATTATTTCTTACTTTTAAAGAAAATTATTATTATTATTATTTTTTGCATGTAAATACATGTTCAAAATAGAAAAATAAACATTTACAAATCTCAAATAATATAGTTATCATGCAAAAAGAAAATCTAAAATTAAAAAATAAATAAATTTAAACAAAACTATGTCGAAAATTAAAAACACTAAAAATTTATTAAAAAAAATAGTTGAGTGTCTACATCTAAAATTTTGTCAGATGAAGCAATACATGGACTGCTACCATCCTTCAAAATTTTGTCCAAATTGGTCACAGTTGATCATGTCCTCTTGTAAGTCATTTATGAATTCTTTTTAAATTACATTATTAATAATATATTTAGATAAACATAGCAATACATTAATTAATTTTTAAGTATATACAAAAATCTAGCTAAGTACTTTGAAAAGAAGTCTTTTTATTTCAAAAATGCTTTTGACCTTAATTGAAAATCAGGTTGAAAACATACTGAGTACATGACAAAGGTGTATAGAAACAGTCCAGCAGATACTCATATGACTTGCATGGGTATAAATTTGTAGCATTCTGATCCCTCTTCCATAAGTATACATACATTATTGCACCATAAAGAATAGGGATAATGAAATATATCTCATTCTAGAATAGGAGGTCAAAAATGGTTACTCTAGACAAGAAATGTTGATGGTATTACATAAAATGCAGTCATAGATACTATAGATAGAGAGACAAAGTTTTTAATTATCAAGACTTACAGAGTCACCAACAAACATTGAAAAATGTTTCTGACCATATCAGATCATCTTCAGTTTACAAACCATACAAAATAATAACAAATTAAGACTTCTAAAACAATCAAACATATCATATAATTTACAATTCAAAATTTAAATATACAGAATGATTCATCTAAAGTGTGAAAAGCCATTTTCTCCACAATCGTGTTAGATAAGAAATTGATCTAAATGGGGAAAATACTCATATTAAAACGATCTTTAATTTGATGTATCATTCATTATGCTATAACTTCTGTAAATAGGAAAAATTGGGAATAAAATTTTTGTAATAATGGCATCTTTTTTTTTTATTGCCAATAGAAAATTCTTTTTTCATTAAAAAAAATTCATTTGATTAAAATTATTCATTCATTTTTCAAATAAGCTAATAATTTTTAAGGTATACAGCATTTAAAATCAAGGAAATAGCATGGCCACATAGTGTTATTACAAAAATTTTATCCCTGATTTTTCCCATTTACAGAAGTCATAGTGTAATGAATGATATATCAAATTAAAGATCATTTTAATATGAGTATTTTTCCATTTAGATTAATTTCTTATCTAATGCAGTTGCAGAGAAAATCGCTTGTCACACTTTAGGTGAATCACCCTGTATATATAATATACCTGTATATATATATATATATATATATATATATTTCTTA